>PVKP010046211.1:0-15709 GCA_004027715.1 Plecturocebus donacophilus | reverse complement strand
ATTCATTCTCTTCGTCACATTCAGGTACACCTATCAAACGTAGATTAGGTCTTTTCACATAGTCCCATATTTCTTGGAGACTTTGTTCATTCCTTTTTACCATTTTTTCTTTTATCTTGCCTTCTCGTTTTATTTCATTGAGTTGATCTTCGACCTCTGATATCCTTTCTTCTGCTTGGTCAATTCGGCTGTTGAAACTTGTGCATGCTTCATGAAGTTCTCGTGTTGTGTTTTTCAGCTCCATCAATTCACTTATATTCTTCTCTAAGTTGTCCTTTCTCGTTAGCATTTCGTTAAATCTTCTTTCAGGGTTCTTAGTTTCTTTGCATTGGGTTAGAACATGTTCTTTTAGCTCACAGAAGTTTCTTATTATCCACCTTCTGAAGCCTGATCCTGTGAGTTCATCACACTCATCCTCCATCAAGCCTTGTTCTCTTGCTGATGAGGAGCTGTGATCCCCTGTAGGAGAAGAGGCATTCTGATTTTGGGTGTTCTCAGCCTTTTTGCACTGGTTTCTTCCCATTTTTGTGGATTTATCCACCTGTCGTCTTTGTAATTGCCGACTTTCAGATTGGGTCTCTGAGTGGACGTCTGGCTTGTTGGTTATAAAGTTTTCTCTGTTTCTTAGTTTTCCTTTGGGGGGCGCCCCTTCCCCACAGAGCTGGGCCTTCCCGGGTTCAGCTGTGCTTGCTGTGAAACTCTCAGGCCTCAGCACTTCCAATTGCTGTTCTCCTTGTGGGGATGGGACCAGCGGAGCCCGACTAAAAGTTAGGCATGCAGTCCTGTATACTCCGCACCGAGAAGCGCTGCGCCGGCCAAAAGAGTCGCGCTGGCAACCCGTGTGGCTCCTTCGCCGGGAATCTCCCAGTTTGTGGGCATAAAAAATTCGTCTGCAATTGTGGCATCCACTCAGTCTCTGCGCTTTCACTGGGAGCTACGATCCCGAGCTGCTGCTACGTGGCCATCTTGGATCTCTCTCCGCCCGGTGATGAAGTTTTTTCTGTTTCTTAGTTTTCCTTTGGCGAATGCCCATTCCCCACAGAGCCGGACCTTCCCGGGTTCGCTGTGCTTGCTGTGAAACTCTCAGTCCTCAGCGCTTGCAATTGCTGTTTTCCTTGTGGGGATGGGACCAGCCGAGCCCGTCCGTCCCGTATACTCCGCACTGAGAAGCGCTGCGCTGGGGCCCCGGCAAAACAGCCGCGCCGGCCAAAAGAGTCACGCTGGCGACCCATGTAGCTCCTCTGCCAGGAATCTCCCGGTCTGTGGGCAACAAAAATTCTTCGGAAAGTGCGGCGTCCACTCGTTCTCTGCGCTTTCACTGGGAGCTACATTCCTGAGCTGTTGCTAATCGGCCATCTTGTATCGCTCCTATTTTTCTTAATTTCTAAGACCTCTTTGTATATTTTAGATTTTAGCCCTTTGTCTATTGTCGTTGTTACAGATATCTTTCCCAAATCTATTTATATTGACTTTGTTTTTTTTTTTTTTTTAATTTTCATTTTTTATAGTAGAGATTGGGTTTCACCATGTTGGCCAGGCTGGTCTTGAACTACTGACCTCAAGTGATCTGCCCACCTCAGCCTCCCAAAGTGCTGGGATTACAGATGTGAGCCACTGCACCCCACCTATATTGACTTTGTTGATGGAATATATTTCCATATAATTGTTTGCATTTTTATATTCAGTTATGACTGTTTTCTTGTATAGCTTCTAGATTTTCAATCTTGGTTAGTTTTCTTGAAGATAGGTAACCAGTTGTGTTGGAATAATATATTCAATTATGCCTGTTTTTCCCTGTGACCTTTGCAGCTATTGAGTGTTTTGTATGCTAGGATCTACTTATGGATTATCTATTACTTTTCTTCTGTTTGTCTATTTGTGTACCCAAGTCATATAGATTTGATTACATTCGGCTTAAAAAAATATTTTTCTGGGGCTGGGTGCCATGACTCACGCTTACAATCCCAGCACTTTGGGAGGCCAAGGCGGGCGGATCACTTAAGGTCAGGAGTTTGAGACTAGCCTGGCTAACATAGTGAAACCTTGTCTTTACTAAAAATACAAATATTAGTTGGGTGTGGTGTCACATGCCTGTAATCCCAGCTACTCGGGAGGCAAGAATCACTAGAACCCAGGAGGTGGAGGTTGCAGTGGGCCAGGATTGTGCCACTGCACTCCAGCCTGGGCGACAGAGTGAAACTCCGTCTCAAAAAAAAAAAAAAATTTTTTTTCTTGGCTATTTGTTACCACTTTTTTGTACATATAAATTTTAAGATCACTTATATTCTCCTTCCTCTCTTAAACCCTAGTGGAATTCTAGTTAGAATTGCATTAAGTATATATTTCAATTTTTAAGTTATATGGCTCCTTTTATCTAAGAAATAATATTTCTTTCCATCTGTTCACATCTTATGTGTTTCTATTAAATTTATGTTTTTCTTCATATCTGCTCTATATCTTTCTTGATGCATTTATTCCTCAAGAATTAATAGCTTTTCAGCCAGACACAGTGGCTCACTCCTGTAATCCCAGAACTTTGGGAGGCTGAGGTGGGCAGATTGCTTGAGCTCAGGAATTCGAGACCATCCTGGACAACATGGTGAAACCCCATCTCTACTCAACAAAAAAAAGAAGACAAAAAGAATTAACAGCATTTCTCCCCTCACCCCCACCCCATTATGAGTGGAATATTTTTCACATTTCCATTCCTATGTGCTTTTTGCTAGAATAGGAAAGGATTGTTGATTTTTAAAAATATCTTTTATCTGGTTATCTTACCAAATTCTCTTGTTCTTGTAAATTTTATTTTAGTTTTATCTCTTCTTTTCTACAGTCATATCAGTTATTTCATTTTCTTGTTGCATTTGCTAGAAATTCAGAGTTAAATAAAAATTGTGTTGGTGGGCTCCTTTTGCCTAAAACTGATTTTAAATTGAAATATTTTCTGTGTTCATCCATATTTGCTGTTAGTATTTGTTAAATAGTCTATTATACTAAAATAGTTTTCACATTTATGTAGAGATTTAAAAATATTTAGTTAGTTATTTATTTAGACAACGTCTTGCTTTGTTGCCAGGATGGTCTTGATCTCCTGACTTCAAGCAATTCTCCTGCCTCAGCCTCCCAAAGAGCTGGGATTACAGGTGTGAGCCACTGTGCCCAGCCAAGATTTTTTAAAAGAAGGAATGGTAGCTGTATTTTATCTAATGCTTTTTCTACATTTATTGATCATGTTGGGAGTGTTTCCTTTAAATTTTTGATGCAGTAAATTACATGGATAGAGTTTCTGGGTTTGAACTACTCTTACATTATTGAAATACACCCTGCTGATCATAGTATATTATTATTTTGATATATTGCTGGGTTCTATTTGTCAATATTTTATTTAGAATCTTGCTTCAATATTCCTGAGATTAGAGTCCTGTTTTTCTTAGTGTTCTTTTCTTCAAGTTTGAGGATTGAGGCCAGGTGCGGTGGCTCATGCCTGTAATCCAACACTTTGGGAGGTCGAGGTAGAAGAATTGCTTCAGGCCAGGAGTTTGAGAGCAGCCTGGACAACATACTGGGACATTGTCTCAAAACAAAACAAACAAACCAAAAAAATTAAAATAAAAATTAGCAAGGTATGGTGGTGTGTGCCTATAGTCCCAGCTACTTGAGAGGCTAAGGCAGGAAGATCACTTGAGCCCAGGAGTTCGAGGCTGCAGTGAGCTATGATTGTGCTGCCAAACTCCAGCTTGGGCTACAGAGCAAGACTCCATCTCTTAAAGAAAAACAAGTTTAAGGATTAAAGTTATAGTAGCTATGTAAAGTATAATGCAGAATGTTCCTTCTTTTTCTCTTGCCTGGAATACTTTAATTACCATTAGAAATTATGTATCCTGGCCTGGCTGTGGCTCACACCTGTAATCCCAGCACTTTGGGAGGCCAAGGCGGGACCACCTGAGGTTAGGAGTTCATGACCAGCCTGGCCAACGTGGCGAAATCCCGGCTCTACTAAACATACAAAAATTTGCTGGACATGGTGGCAGGTGCTTATCGCCTATAATCCTAGCTAATCAGAGGCTGAGGCAGGAAAATCGCTTGAACTTGGGAAATGGAGGTTGCAGTGAGCCGAGATTGCACCTCTGCATTCCAACCTGGGCGACAGAGCGAGACTGTTTCAAAAAACAAAAAACAAAAAACAAAAAAACTTAAAGGTAAGATAAAACTTATCATCTGGTCTTGAAGCCTTTTTTTCAATGGGTAGACCCTTAATCACCTTTCTGATGTGTTCTGTGGTAATCTATTCAAATCTTTTGGGGTCAATTTTGGTCGTTTGTATTTTGCTAGGAAATTATGCATTTCTTCTAAATTTTCAAATTTGTTGCCAAAAATTTAGTTGAGCATGTAGTATCCTCTTATTTTATAATTTAAAAATATTTCCTCATCTGTAGTCATGCATCTTTATCTTGGACTTGATCTTGTCTGTTTTTGTGTTCTCTCCTCTATATTTTAATGAGGTTAGTAGGCATTTATCTATTTTTGGTTGCTACATAGAACCATGTTTTTGATTTATTTGTTCTTTCTACCTTATTTTATTTGTTTATTTTTTTCTACTTAATTTTCAGCTTTTATCTTCATTAATTCCCTCTTCCTGGTTTTTTTTTTTTTTTTTTTTTTTTTTTTTTTTTTTTTTTTTTTTTTTTTTTTTTTTTTTTTTTAAGACTATTTTTTTTTTTTTTTTTTTTTTTTTTTTTTCCCAATTTTTCTTTTAGAACCAAGAGTTACATGTGCAGGTTTGTTACCAAGGGTACTTTGCACAATGCTAAGGTTTGGGGCATGATTGAATCTGTCACCCAGGTAGTGATGATCATACTACTCAATAGGTAGTTTTTCAGCCCTTGCTATCCTCCTTCCCTTCCCTCTCTTATAGTCCCCATTGTCTGTGGTTTTTATCTTTTTTTATTTTTATTTTACTTTTATTTATTTATTTATTTATTTATTTATTTTTGAGGTAGATTCTCACTCCGGTGCCCAGGCTGGAGTGCAGTAGTGAGAACACAGCTCACTATAGCCTCGACCTCTTGGGCTCAAGTGATCCTTCTGCCTCAGCCTCTCAAGTAGCTGAGACTACAGGCACTAGCCATGACATCTAGCTATTTTAGTTTTTGTAGAGATGGGGTCTTTTCATGTTGCCCCAGTTGGTTTCAAACTCCTGAGCTCAAGTGATCCTCCTGCCTCAACCTCCCAAGTAGCTGGGACTACAGGCAAGAGCTATGACACCTAGTTAATTATTTTAGTTTTGTAGAGATGGGGTCTTTCCATGTTGCTCAGGATGGTCTTAAACTCCTGGGCACAAACGATTCTCCTGCCAAAGAGCTGGAATTACAGACACGAGCTACTATGCCTGGCTTGTTTTTCCTTGTCCATGTGTATTCAGTGTTTAGCTTCCTCTCACAAATGCGAACATGTGGTATTTGATTTTCTGTTTCTGTGTTAGTTAGCTTATGGTAATGGCTTCCAGCTGCATCCATGTTGCTGTGAAGGGAGGGATTTCATTATTTTTATGGCTGCATACTATTCCATGGTGTACATGTACCATATTTCCTTTATCCAGTTCACCATTGATAGGCATCTAGGTTGATTCCATGTCTTTACTATTGTGAATAGTGCTGCGAGGAATATATGGGTACATGTATTTTTTGGTAGAATCATTTATTTTCCTTTGGGTATATACCCAGTAATGGGATTGCTGGGCTGAGTGGTAGTTCTACTTTCAGTTATTTGAGAACTCTCCAAGCTGCCTTTCACAGTGGATATAAACTAATTTACATTCCCACCAATAGTGTTTATGCATTCCTTTTTCTCTACAGCCCCACCAGCATGTCATTTTTCAAGTTTTTAATAATAACCATTCTGAATGGTATGAGGTGATATCTCATCGTGTTTTTTTTTTGTTGTTGTTGCTGTTGTTATTGTTCTTTGAGACAGAATCTCACTCTGATGCCCAGGCTGGAGTACAGTTGCCTGATCTCAGCTCACTGCAAAGTCCTCCTCCTGGATTCAAGTGATTCTCCTGCCTCAGCTTCCCAAGTAGCTGGGACTACAGGCATGTCTCACCATGCCTGGCTAATTTTTATATTTTTAGTAGAGACGGGGTTTTACCATGATGGTCAGGTTGGTCTTGAACTCCTGACCTCAGGTGACCCACCTGCCTCAGCCTCCTAAAGTGCTGGGATTATAGGTCTGAGCCCCCACACCCAGACTCATTGTGGTTTTGATTTACAATTCTCTTAACTATTAGTGATAATGAGATTTTTTTTCATATGTTTGTTTGGCTGCTTATATGCCTTCTTTTGAGAAGTGTCTATTCACTCCCTTTGCCCACTTTTTAGTCAGGTTGTTTTTTGCTTGTAGATTTGTTTAAGTTTCTTATAGATTTGGGTTATTAGATCTTTGTTAGATGCATAGTTAGTGAACATTTTTTCCCATTCCGTATGTTGTCTCTTTGCTATGTTGATAGTTTCTTTTGCTGTGCAGAAGCTCTTTAATTAGATCCCACTTAATCAATTTTTGTTTTTGTTGTAGTTGCTTTTGAGGACTTAGCTATAAATTCCTTGCCAAGACCAATGTCAAGAAGGTATTTTCCGGGTTTTCTTTTAGGATTTTTATAGTTTGAGATCTTACATTTAAATGTTTAATTCATCATGAGTTAATTTTTGTATATCGTGATAGGAAGGAGTGCACTTTCATTCTTCTGCACATGGACAGCCAGTTTCCTCAGCACCAATTATTTAAAAGGGAGTCCTTTCCCCATTGTTTACTTTTGTTGACTTTGCTGAACAGCAGATAGTTGTAGGTGTATGGCTTTATTTTTATGTTCTCTATCCTATTCCTTTAGTCTTTGTATCTGTTTTTGTACCAGTACCATGCTGTTTTGGTTACTATAGCCTTGTAGTGTAGTTTGAAGTCAGGTAATGTGGTGCCTCTGGGTTTGTTCATTTTGCTTAGGATTACTTTGGCTATTTGGGCTCTTTTTTGGTTATGTATGAATTTTAGAATAGTTTTTTTCTAATTCTGTGATGAATGACTTTGGTAGTTTGATAGGAATAGTGCTAAATCTGTAGATTACTTCAGGTAGTATGGCCATTTGAAAGATGTTGATTATTCTATCCATGAGAATCTAATATTTTTCCATTTGTTTGTATCAGCCATTATTTCTTTCAGCAGTGTTTTGTAGTTCATGTAAAGATCTTTTATTTCCTTGGCTGGATGTATTCCTATGCATTTTATTTTTTGTAGCTATTGTAAATGGGATTACATTCTTTATTTGGTTCTCAGCTTGAATGTTATTGGTGTATAGAAATGCTACTGAGTTTTTTGTGTATGATTTTGTATCCTGAAACATCACTAGTCTTTTATCAGTTCTGTGAGCCTTTTGTTGGAGTCTTTAGGATTTTCTAGATATAGAATTATATTATCAGTGAAGAGAGATAGTTTGAATTCTTCTTTTCCTATTTGGATGCCTTTTATTTATTCCTCTTGCCTGATTTCTCTGGCTAGGCCTTCCAGTACTGTGTTGAATAGGAGTGGTGAGAGTGGGCATCCTTGTCTAGTTCCATTTCTCTAGGGGAATGCTTCCAGCTTTTGCTCATTCAGTATGATCTTGACTGTGGGTTTTTCGTAGATCACTCTTATTATTTTGAGGTATATTCTTTCAATGTTTAGCTTGTTGAGGGTTTTTATCATGAAGTGAAGTTGGATTACATCAAAACCTTTTTCTGACTATTGATATGATCATATGGTCCTTGTTTTAAATTTTGTTAATGTGTCGAATCACATTTACTGATTTGCGTATGTTGAACCAACTTTGCATCCCAGGAATGAAGCCTACTTGATTGTGGTGAATTAACTGTTTGATGTGCTGCTGGATTCAGTTTGCTAGCATAATGTTGAGGATTTTTATGTCTATGTTCATCAGGGATATTGGCCTCTAGTTTTCTTTTTTCATTATGTCTTTGCCAGAATTTGATATCAAGGTGATGTTGGCTTTGTAGCATGATTTAGGGAGGAGTCTCTCCTCCTTGATTTTTTTTTAAATCATTTCAGTAAGATTGGTGCCAGCTCTTTCTTCTTTATTCAATTGTTAGAATTTTGCTGGATCCTAGAGATTTTCATATGTTGTTTCTATGTTTTTATTAATTTTGAAGAATTTTTTTATTTCTGCCTTAATTTTCATGGTTTATCCCCAAATCATTCAGGAACAAGTTGTTTAATTTCCATGTAATTGTGTGGTTTTGAGAGGTCTTCTTGGTATTGATTTCTATTTTTATTACACTGTGGAACAAGAGTGCACTTGGAATGATTTAAAGCTTTTTGAATTTATTGAGACTTATTTTATGGCCAAACATATGTTTGATCTTAGAGTATGTTCCGTGTGCATATGAGAAGAATGTTTATTCTGTGATTGTTGGGTGGATGTAGATGTCTATTAGGTACTATTGGTCAACTGTCAAATTTAAGTCCAAATTTCTTTGTTCATTTTCTGCCTTGATGATCTGTCTAACGCCATAGTAGAGTATTGAAGTCCCTATTATTATTGTGGGCTGTCTAAGTCTTTTTGTAGGTTTCAGAGTATGTGTTTTTTATGAATTTGGGTGCTCCAATGTTGGATGCATATATATTTAGGATAGTTAAGTCTTCTTGGTGAATTGAACAGTTTAGCATTATGTAATAATTTTATTTGTCGTTTTTTACTATTTTGGGTTTGTATTCTTTTTATTTGATGTAAGAATACTGACCCCTGCTCTTTTTTGTGTTTAATTTTCATAATACATTTTTCTGTATCCCATTACTTTGAGCCTATGGGTGTCGTCACATGTGAGAAGCTTCTCTTGGAGATAGCAGACAGTTAGGTCTTAGTTGTTTTTATCCGTCTTACCACTCTGTGCCCTTTCAGTGGGACATTTAGACTGTTTACATTTGACACTAATATTGACATATGATGTTTTATTCCTTTCATGATGTTGTTAATTGGTTGCTTTGTAGTCTCGATTGTGTAGTTGCTTTTTGGAGTGTATGGCCTATGTACTTATATGTCTTTTTGTGGTAGCAGGTATCATTGTTTCGTTTCTATGTTTAGAACTCCCTTAAGGAGCAATTATAAGGCTGGTTTAGTGGTAATGAATTCTCTTAGCATTTGCCTGTCCAGAAAAGATTTTATTTCTCCTTCTCTTACGAAGCTTAGTTTGGTGGGATATGAAATTCTTGGTTGGAATTTCTTTTTTCTAAGGATGCTGAAAATAGGCCCCCAATCTCTTCTGGCTTGTAAGGATTCTGCTAAGAAGTCTGCTGTTAGCCTGATGGGATTCCCTTTGTAAGTGATCTGACCCTTTTCTCTAGCTGCCTTTAAGATTTTTTCTTTTTCATTGACCTTGGAAAGTCTGATGACTATGTGTCTTGTGGATGGTCGTCTTGTACAGTATCTTGCAGTTCTCTGAATTTCTTTAATTTGCAAATTGTCAACTCTAATAAGATTGGAGAAATTTTCATGAACTGTATCCTCAAATGTGTTTTCCAAGTTGCTCACTGTGTTTCTTTCTCTCTCAGGAATGCCAGTGAGTCTTAGGGATTGGTCTTACTACATAATCCCATATTTCTTGAAGGTTTTGTTCATTTTTAAAAATTCTTTTTTCTTTTTTCTTGTCTGACTGGGTTAATTTGAAGCACCATTGAGCTCTGAAATTCTTTTCTCAGCTTGGTCTGATGTGTTGTTAATGCTTCCAATTGTATTTTGAAACTTCTGTAGTGAAGTTTTTCAATTCTAGCAGTTCTGTTTGGCTCTTTCTTAAAATGGCTATGTTGTCTTTCAACTCTTGGATCATTTTACTGGCTTTCTCGGTTTGGATTTCAACTTTCTCTGAAGTCTCATTGAGCTTCCTTGCCATCCAGATTCTGAATTATACGTATGTCGTTTCAGACATTTCAATCTGGTTAGGATCCATTGCTGTGGAGCTAGTGTGATCCTTTGGATCATCACATCATTTTAAAATTAAACTTTAGTTTGAGTACGGTGGCTCATGCCTGTATTCCCAGCACTTTGGGAGGCCAAGGCAGGTGGATCACCTGAGGTGGAGACCAGCCTGGCCATCATGCTGAAACCCTGTCTTTACTAAAAATACAAAAAAATTAGCTGGATGTGGTGGTGGGTGCCTGTAATTTCAGCTACTCAGGAGGCTGAGGCAGGAAAATTGCTTGAACCCAGGAGGTGGAGGTTGCAGTGAGCGGAGATTGTGCCATTGCACTTCAGCCTGGGTAACAATAGTGAAGCCTCTCCTCAAAAAACAGAATAAACAATAAAATTAAACTTTATATTTTGAGATAAGTATATAATATGAGGAGATTTCAAAAAGTTCACAGAAAATGGAATTAAAGATAAAAATAAAAAATATAAATTTTATTTCTCAACATAAGCTCCAGGAATGTCAAGACATCAGCCATTTAATTAATCCCTAAAAAACTGAGAGTACTGGGAATGTAACTATGTCAGTGCATTCTTTTTTACATTATTAACTAAAGAGGCCCTTTAAGATATATGTATACATATAGTTTAAGAAACAAAAAGAAATCAGGAGCCAGATCAGGACTTGACTAATGATGACTAATGAGGACTTGACAGGTGATTGACCAATGATTTCTCATTGAGACTTTCACAGAATTTCCCTTGTTTGATAAAAGGAATGAGCAGAAGCATTTTCCTGGTCAAGAAGTATTCCCAGGTGAAGCTTTCCTGGGCATTTTTTCACTAAAGCTTTGGCTGACTTTCGCAAAACACTGCCATAATAGGTAGGTGTTATCATCCTTTGACTCTCGAAAAAATCAACAAACAAAATGTGTTGAGCATCCCCAAAACTTGCTGCCATGACCTTTGCTCTTGACTGGTCCACTTTTACTTTGACTGGACGACTTTCATCTCTTGGTAGACATTGCTATGATTGTGCTTTGTCTTCAGGATCATGTTCCCTCTCCTGTTACAATTCTTCAAAGGCATGCTTCAGAATCTTTATCCCGGCTGTTTAAAATTCCCGTTGAAAGCTCTGTTCTCATCCTCAGCTGATCTGGGTGCAATTGTTTTGGGACACATCATGTAGAAAGTTTGCTCATCTTTAATTTTTCAGTCAGAATTGTGTAAGCTGAGGCAGTTGAGATGTCTGTGGTGTTGGCTATCATTTCTGCTGTTAATCATTGGTCTTCTTCAATCAAGACATGAATAAGACACAAATTAATGTAGGTGGTCTGCCACTGCAGGCTTCATTGTCGACATCTTCTCGCCCTTTCTTAAAATGAGTTATTCTGTAAACTGCTGATTTCTACAGGGCATTGTCTCTATGAACTTTTCATAAAGCATAAATGATTCCACCATCCTTCCACCCAAGCTTCACTATAAGTTTGATGTTTTTCTTGCTTCAATTTTAGCAGAATTCTTGTTCTGGTAGGGGCTCTTTTCAAACTGGTGTCTTATCCTTCTTAGTGCTTCAAACTAGATCCTGTTCAGACATGTTAGAATAAGTTAGCATGGCCAAGCGTGGTGGCTCACGCCTGTAATCCCAGCACTTTGGGAGGCCAAAGTGGGTGGATCATGAGGTTAGGAGTTCAAAACCAGAGGTTGCAGTGAGCCAAGTTAGGGTCACTGCACTCCAGCCTGGATGACACTGTGAGACTTCATCTTAAAAAAAAAAAAAAAAAAAAGCACGAGTTTATTTTGATGCAAAAATTTTTGAAATCCATGCATAGTTTTTTAAATAATATGATATCACATGAATTTATTGAAGACCTGTTGTCTATTAAATGTAATAATGTAGAAAAAATAATACAGGAAAAAACACAGAGAAATCCCATGTACCCTTTATCTGGTTTCCTTCACTGGTAACCTCTTGCAAAACTAGACTACAATATCACTGCTAGGATATTTACATTGATACAGTCTGATAAAGCAGAACAGTTCCATCACCATCCGGGTCTCTTCTGTTATTCTTTTTTTTTTGGAGACGCAGTATTGCTCTGTCATCCAAGCTGGAGTGCAGTGGCCTGATGTCGGCTCACTGGAACCTCTGTTTCCCGGGTTCAAGTGATTCTCCTGCCTCAGCCTCCTGAGTAGCTGGGACTACAGGCACATACCACCATGCCCAGCTAATTTTAAATTTATTTTTTTGTAGAGATGGGGTTTCACCGTCCTGCCCAGTCTGGTCTCAAACTTCTGAGCTCAAGCAGTTCACCCACCTTGGCCTCCCAAAGTGCTAGGATTACAGATGTGAGCCACTGTGCCCAGCCTCTGTCATTCTTTTTTAGCCACACCCACCATCTACATTTCTGAACCTCATCCCTGATCCCTGGCAACCATGAATCTATTCTCCATATCTATAATTTTTGCTATTTTATGAATCTTGTGTAAATATAATTATATTACCTTTGGGTTGACTTTTTAAAAATCACTTAGCATAATTTCCTGGAGAGTCATCCAAGATTTTATGATACACAACATTATTTTCTTTGTTTTTGAGACCACATCTTGCTCTGTTGCCCAGGTTGGAGTGCAGTCGTGCATTCACGGCTCACATCAGCCTTGGCTGGCTGGACTTAAGTGATTCTCCCACCTCAGCCTCTCAACTAGCTGGGACCATAGACATGCACCACTATGCCTAGCTAATTATTATTATTATTATTGTAGAGACAGGGTCTCATTATGTTGTCCAGACTGGTCTGAAACTTTTTTTTTTAACATAAACTTAAGATTTTATTGTCTTCATAAAAGAAAAGATGACACTTAGAACTGGATCACTTGGCTCTTTCTCTTCTTATCTCCTCCCAGTTCAAAATTCTTGCATCTTTTAATAGCAGCATTCTCTCAGATCTGCAGTTGGGCTTAATGCACTCAAGACTTAGCACAATCTTCTTTGTAGTTTTAGCCTTTTTCCGGAAAATTGGCTTAGTTTGCCCACCATAGGCACTGCTTCCTGTAATAACGCTGCTTTCCCTAGGCATACAGAGAATCCTTGCCCTTCTTGTACTGTGTCACTTTGTGGGGTTGGTGCTTGCCGCACTTCTTACAGAAAGTTCGGTGGGTTTTAGGAATGTTCACCATATTTGCATGAGCGCTATCGGCACAGAAAACTGGTCTGAAACTTTGAGCCTCTGGTGATCCTCCTGCCTTAGCCTCCCAAAGTGCTGAGATTACAGTCAGGAGCTACCACACCTGGCTGATACACACCATTTTTAATGGGTGCATATTATTCCGTTGTGTGGAAATACCATGTCGAGTTAAAAATCAGTATTTTAAAATGTAGAGAGCCCTTAAAATAATTCCATTTTACATTAGTATTGTTCTTTACTGTTTTCAAAGTACTTTGCTTAAAATTTTCTCATATAATTTTTAAAATAGTGTTAGGGGATATGAAATACATTATCCATACTACAAATAGAGCAGTAGGGGACCGAGAAATATTACATAACTTGGCTAAGTTTACTTAGTGGCAGAGTCAGGATTCCTATTCTTCCTTTTCTTGCCAGTGATCATAACATAATCAGGTTTACTGTGTGCCTGGGCATGGTGGGAAACACTTGACATTGATTATTTTACTTAATCCTTCTAACAAAACTGTGTGGGAAGTACTAATAGTACTGATACTATTAATAGTAGGTTGGTCAACAGAACTGAGGCTCAGAAAGTTTAAGTGACTGGATGTGTTTTGCGTGTGGTACATGTAGGATTTGATCCAAAGTCTCTCACTCCAGAGCTCATGTTGCTAATCACTACCTCGTGTTGTTGAAATGAGTATTTTCTATCCAATTATTGTTTAAATCCTTAAAAGTATGAAAGCATCTTATTTAAAATTCCCTAAGTCTCAGTATACATGAATGAACACTGCTATGGTCTTTATGCTGGTGTGTTTCTGTGGGTTTGCTGACTAGCATCGTGTACCTATCTCCTTTGCTTTCTCTATGGACCCTTTGCTGTGCCAGCCACACATGAGTTTGCCAGCTTTCTAGCTAAGCAGGGGCCAGCATGTTCTTCCTGGAGGCATGCCCAGTCACTATAGTAAAGGGGTATGACATGTGCAGCAGGCTGCATGTCCTGTGCTGGGCAAAGGCTGGCAACTCCCATTGGGGTAGGGAAGGGACAGGATTCTCCACATGGTTCCCATGGTACACTTGACAAGAGGGAACAATACTACTACAGCATTATGTCTGGGTCCTGGAATGCTTCATTTATATGTATCTCAGTTGACATGTGACTTGCTAAGTCCTGCTGCTGCAGCCTGTTGCTAGAAAGGCTGCCTCAGTGGAAAGCATGCATCCAGAGTGTGGAGCCAAAATGAGAAGGGGTTTCTACCTGGCCCACTACCACAGCAACCTTGGGCATCTTGTTCTTTTGATCTCTAGTATCTCCAACTCCCAGAATTCCAGTCTGGCAGCCTTCTGCCTCTGAAGGCCTCTTATCCTCCTTGTTCTTGGCTCTTCTTCTCTGTGAATGCTTCTATAGCAGCATCAGAGTTCTTTGTTGTATTGTGTCTGTACATGCAGTACTGTTATATATCTTGTTGAATCTGAGCCATTTTCTTTTGACTCATTTGGCTGATGTGAATGGTATTTTCCTGAAGAGCTATCTACTAGTGCCTTTGTCATCCAGGCCACAGAATTCTTTTCCTCACTTAGGTTTGAGTAAAACAAGTATATCCTTAGAGATGATTTTGTGCTTATTATACTGCTACTAACTTGGAAAAACATTACATATGTCAGTCACCTTAGGGAACCTACCCAGTCCCAAAATATGAACTAGTCTGCCTCATCAGATATTAACAAATAAGATTTCCTTTTGAAAATCTAGGGGATAGAATAAAGGACTGTGTTGCAGCATAACCAGACCTCCCCTCACCCCCTGGCTCCCCCAACACACCTCATGTATCACTGGTGGATTCTCTTTTTTTTTCGCCTTGCCTTTTGTGTCAGTTTTTTTTTCTTTCAAATATTATTATAGATAATTTGGAACATATGCATAATATGGTTATTACTTAAGTTTATTAACTATTTATATATTCTGTAGATTGTTAACTCATGGTTTCTGCTGAGTTTTGATGTATGGGTGTTTCCCTTGTTGATTTGTATGAGTTTTACATATATAAAGAGTCTTAATCCTTTATCACTTTTGCAGTAAATGTTTTCCCCAGATTGTTTTTACCTTTTTGATGATGCTTTTGATATAGATTGGTTTTACATTTTTTTAATTTTTAAAAAATTTTATTTTTTGAAAGAAAGAAAAAGAAAAGAAACAAAGAGCGAAAGAAAGAAAAAAAAGAATGAAAGAAAGAAAGAAAGAGGAAGAGAAAGAGGGAGAAAGAACGGGATTCTTGTTCTATTGCCCAGGCTAGAATGCAGTCTAAAGATGGGTATTAAAAACATCTTTTATGCCAATAATTGTGCTTAACAATGGAGACAGGAAGGAATAAGGGATGAAAATAACAAACAAGCAGCCAACCAATACTTTATTTAAACCTGTGAAATGCTATGCAATTGCTGAGGAGTGATTTACTTACAATTATGTGGTCACTTTTAAAATAGGTATAATGTGATACTGAGAAAAATGTATGTATTGTGGATTTGGGGTGGAGAGTTCTGTAAATATTTGTTAAGTTTACTTGTTCCAGGTCTGAGTTCAAGTCCTAGATATCCT
>PVKP010046210.1:0-15713 GCA_004027715.1 Plecturocebus donacophilus | reverse complement strand
CAGTGGCACAGTTACAGCTCACTGCAGCCTCAAACTCCTGGACTCAGGCAATCCACCTGTCTCAGCCTCCCAGGTAGCTAAGACCACTGGCACATACCACTACACACAGCTAATTTTTTAATTTTTTGTAGAGATAGTGTCTCACTATGTTACCCAGGCTCATCTCAAACTCCTGGGCTCAAGTGATCCTCCCACCTCAGCCTCCCAAAGTGCTGAAATTACAGGCATGAGTTACTGTGCCTGGCCAACATACATTTTTGAGGGACTACTCGGCCCACTAAACATGACACATTTTATTGTTCGATTTTTGAATGTTAAACCAAACTTGTCTTCTTGAGACAAACCCCTGTGGGTCATAATGTATTAATCTTTATATATATTGAAGAATTTGATTTGCTAAACTTTTGTTTAAAAAATTCATCTATATGCATTAGAGATTTTAGTCTGTAATTTTCTGTTCTTGTAATGTCTTTGTTTTTTGTTTGTTTGTTTGTTTTGAGATGGAGTCTCACTCTGTTGCCCAGGCTGGAGTGCAGTTGCAGGATGTTGGCTCACTGCAAGTTCTGCTTCCTGGGTTCAAGTGATTCCTGTCTCAGCCTCCCAAGTAGTTGGGATTAGAGGTACGTGCCACCATGGCCTGCCTTGTCTTTGGTTTTGATATCAGCATAATAGTAGCCTCATAGAAATAGTTGGGAAATACTCTCTTCACTTCAATTTTATGGATTAGTTTGTGTAAAACGGTTATTATTTCTTCCTGAAATGTTTCGTAGAATTTCCCAGTGAAAGCATCAGGGCATGGAGTTTTCTTTGTGGGTGAGTTTGTAACTTTAGGCTCACTGCAACCTCCAACTCCCAGTTTCTAGCAATACTCCTGCCTCAGCCTCCCAAAGTAGCTGGGACTACAGGCACAGGCTGTGGCTAATTTTTTAAATTTTAGTAGAGATGGGGTTTCACCATGTTGCCCAGGCTGGTCTTGAACTCCTGAGCTCAGGCTTTCCATCGGCCTCCGCCTCCCAAAGTGCTAGGATTACAAGCATGAGCCACTGCACCCAGCCTAAGTTATCTGTTTTTTTCTTGAGTCATTTTTGGTAGTTCGTGACTTGCAACGAATTTGTAAATTTCATCTCGGCTTCCAAATTTATAGACAAAGTATCTTTTTCTTTTTTTCTTTTCTTTTCTTTTTTTTTTTTTTGAGAGGGAGTCTCACTCTGTTGCCCAGGTTGGAATGCAATAGTGCTATCTGGGCTCATTGCAACCTCTGCCTCCCAGGTTCAAGCAATTCTCCTGCCTCAGCCTCTTGAATAGCTAGGATTGCAGGCGCCCATCACCACGCCTGGCTAATTTTTTTATTTTTAGTAGAGATTGGGTTTCACCATGTTGGCCAGGTTGGTCTTCACTCCTGATCTCAGGTGATCCACCCACCTCGGCCTCCCAAAGTGCTGGGATTACAGGTGTGAGCCCCTGCGCTCCATTGATATTTTTCAAAATATTACTTCATTATCCTTCAAATACCTGTGGAATTTGTAGCACTATAACCTCTTTCATTTCTCCTCTTGGTGATTTGTATCCTCTCTTTCATTCTAATCAGTTTGGCTATAAGTTTAACAATTTTATAGGTCTCTGTTTTTGTTTTAAATTTTATTGATTTCCTCTCTGATTCTTGTCTTTCTTCTGCTTCCTTTTCATTTAATTTGTTTCTTACGGTATAATCCGAAGTCATTGATTTGGAATATTTTTTCTTTTCTAATACAGGCATATAGTACCATAAATTTCGTACTTCACCTGCATTCTACAAGTTCTGATATTTTGTTTTTTCACTTTCATTCTGTTCAGAATAATTGCTAATTTGGCTGATTTACTTTTGATTTACTCTTTCACCCATGGGTTATTTAAAATTGTATTACTGAGTTTCAAAATATTTGAGGATTTCAGATCTATCTTTCATTTGTTTGTTTGTTTTTAGATAAGGTCTTGTTCTGCCACAGGGGCTGTAGTGCAGGTATGATCATGGCTCACTGCAACCTTGACCTCCTGGGCTCAAAGGATCCTCCAGCCTTGGCCCCCCGATAGCTGAGACCACAAGCACAGACGACTGCATCCAGTTAATTTTTTAATTTTTAGTAGAGACAAGGTTTTGCCATGGTGCCCAGGCTGGTCTTGAATTCTTGAGCTCAGGCGATCCACCCCCTTGACCTCCCAAAGTGCTGAGATTACAGGTATGAGCCACTGCATCTGGCCTCTCTTGTTCAATATTGCCCAGGCTGGAGTGCAGTGGTAAAATAATAACTCACTGTGGCATCAAACTCCTGGGCTCAAGGGATCCTCTTGCTTCAGCCTTCTGAGTAGCTAGGACTATAGGTATGCACCACCATGCCCATCTAATTTTTAAATCTTTTTGTAGAGATAAGATCTTGCTATGTCGCCAGAGCTGGTCTTGAACTCCTAGCCTCACATGGTCTTTCCACCTTCACCTCCAGAGTGCTGAGTTTACAGGTGTGAGCCACCACACCCGCCCATCACTTCTGCTTTCCCTGTTCCACTATCTGCTCCCGACAAGAATCTAGTGTCCTCCTTATCTTTGTTCTTCTGTAAGGTTTTTAGCTGGCAGCTTTCAAGTTTTTCTCTTTATTACTGGTTTTAAGCATTGTGATTATTATGTGTTTTTTCTTCAGGTTTCTTTTGCTTGGGATTTGTTGAAATTCCTGCATCTGTGAATTTATTTTTAAATAACTTTGGGAAATTTAGGACCATTATTTCTTCAAGTATTTTTTTCTATTCCTTTTCTTCACTCTCCTTTCCTTTGATGATTCCAAATTACACATGTATTATGTTGTTTGAAGCCTTCCTGCAAATCATTTATGCTTTTTAAATTTTTTTAATTTACTTTTTTCTCCTTGTGTCTCAAATTCACAACCCCTTTCCTCCTAAAATGTTTGATCTGCCCTTAATCCCACTCAGTGTATTTTCATATTAGGAATTGTAATTTTCATCTCTGGAAGTTCTATATCCAAATTAGGGTATTGAATGTTGTAATCCAGCACAGTAACTGTCTTAGTGTTCTTGCCTGCTGATTCTAACACATAAGTCAGTTCGGGGTAAGTATCAATTGATGATTCTTCCCATTATGGTCATGCTTTCTGGCTTCTTTGTATGCCAGGTAATCTGACTGGATGCTAGGTTTTTATCTTGCTGGGTGCTGGATATTTTTGTATTCTGTAGGAATTATTGAACTTAGTTCTAAGATGCAGTTAAGTTACTTGGAAACAACTTGATACTCTCAAGTCTTGTTTTTGTGACTTGTTATGCAGGTCCACAGCAATGCCATCTAGGGATAATTATTCCCTATTATTAAGATAAGACCTCCCTGAACACTGTACCCCATAGCCTGTGAATTATGAGTTTTTCCTGTAAGCCAGTGAGAACAGTCAGTGTTCCTGGCCCTGTTTGAGTTTCAGACTGTGTCCATGCTGTGCTCTCTGTAACCCTCCCATGAGGTTCTTGCCCTGGTCGTGGGTAGTTTCTGCATATGCATGTACTACTGATCAGCGCTCTAGTGACTGACTACTCAGGAGGGCCCTCTATACATCTCCCCAGTTCTCTCTCTGCACAGTTCTCTCCTCCCTGGAATTCTGTCCTGTGACCTTTAGTGGCCTTGTTCTCTCACAAGTCCTCACCATCTGATTTTTAAGACATTATAAAGTTACAGTAATCAAAACAGTATGGTGCTGGAGAGGAGCCAGACAAATAGATGAATACAAAGGAATCGAAAGTCTAGAAATTGACCCACACAATTACAGCCAATTGATCCTTTAGAAAAGTGCAAAGACAATTTGACAAAGAATGGATAATATTTTCAACAATTTAGTTGCAACAATAATGAACCCAACCTAAACCTCACATGATACAAAAATTAAGTCAAAATGAATCATACATCTAAATATAAAATGAAAACCTAGAAAACTTAAAAGAAAGTATGGGAGAAAACCTTCATGATCTTAGCTTAGGTAGAGTTCTTAGATACGATACCAAAAACATGATCCATACAACTAAAACTTGATAGAGCCAGGTGCAGTGGCTCACACCTGTAATCCCAGCACTTCGGGAGGCTGAGATGGGTAGATTACTTGAGGTTAGGAGTTCAGCCTGGCCAACGTGGTGAAAACCTGTCTCTACTAAAAACACAAAGATTAGCTGGTCATGGTGGTGGGCACCTGTAATCCCTGCTACTCGGGATGCTGAGGTGGGAGAATTGCTTGAACTAGGGAGGCGGAGGTTGCAGTGAGCCAAGATCAGGCCACTGCACTACAGTCTGGGTGACAGAGTGAGACTCTATCTCAAAAAAAAAAAAATGATTTTATCAAAATGGAAACGTTTTGCTCTGCAAATTAAAACCAAAATGAGATGCCATCACACACCTTTGCGAATGACTAGAATTAAACTAACCCTCAAATAAACTCTGTTAATACCAAGTGCTGGATACAAAGTAATGGAACTCACGTCCATTGCTGGTGGGAGTGCAAAAATGGTGCAACCACTCTGGATAAGTTTAGTAGCTTTTTACAGAGTTAAACATGTGCTTGCATATGACTCAGTAGTCCCGCTCTTAGGTGTTTCTGAGAGAAATGAAAACATATATTCACGCAAAAATCTTACACAAATGTTTATAGCAGCTCAATTCATAACAGCCAAAAAATCAGAAATAACCCAAACAAGTGAATGGTAAACTGTGCTTCATTCATAGCATGAAAGACTACTCAAGAATAAGAACAATGAGCTATTGATACATGCAGTAACATGCATGAATGTCAGAGGCCCTCTGCTGGAATTGGATTTAAGAAGTTACATGACATTTAGGAAAAGGTAAATCTATCAGCTGGAACCAGGAGTTAAACATAGGAGCTGGGTTTTCTTTTCTTTCTTTCTTTTTTTTTTTTGCGACAGAGTCTCGCTCTGTCACCCAGGCTGGAGAGCAATGGTGCCATCTTGGCTCACTGCAACCTCCGTCTCCTGGCTTCAAGCGATTCTCGTGACTCAGCCTCCCAAGTAGCTGGGGCTACAGGCATGTGCCACCACACCTGGCTAATTTTTGTATTTTTAGTAGAGATGGGGTTTTAGCATGTTGGCCAGGCTGGTCTGGAACTCTTGACCTCAGGTGATCCACATGCTTCAACCTCCCAAAGTCCTGGGATTACAGGCGTGAGCCACTGCACCTGGCCAAGGGACTGGGTTTTCTACAAAGGGGTGGCATGAAGGAGTTTTTGGGGGTGTCTAAACTATTTTGTATTCTAATTATGATTGTGGCCAGCCTTCCCCAAGGCTAGAAGCTGGACTCTCTTCTCCAGTTATATAGCCATTAAATATGTTCTTATTTGGCTCCTATAATGTGCACGACACTGGCAGGACAGTGTGGGGAATAAGACAAACCTGGACTTTGCCAGCTGTGGGGCTCCAGATGTGAGCAAGTGGCAAGGCAGGGCATGAACTCCACAGTTCTCAAGCCAGATGTGCAAAAGCCACGACTCCACTATCTCTGGCCCAAGATCTGTGCTGCAAAATCCTTGCTGAGCCACTCTCTGTAAGTCCTGTCCAATTTTATGATGTCTCAACTATCTTGTGTTTAGAAATCAGTGTTGTCATGATTCTTCTCCCTATTCTTCAACCAGTCGGAGTTCTAGGTGCTCAGAGATGAGAGGGGCTGAGGAGGGGACTTGGATGGAAGGCACCTGCTGCAATGGCCACTGTAGGTGGCTCCCCAGCCTTGGTGCCTCCTGCAGCTGCTGGGATGCCCACGCTCCCACCATCCCAGCCACATCCCGCCTCACTCTGCGCCTTGGAGGTTCCTTCAGGCCTGCTTGCCCTATCTCCCTCCTGGCACCCATGAGCTCTGGGTGGCGGCCCACGTGTTTCTCTAGAGGCTGCACTCCAATCCACCCAGCTAGATGGGCCCAGGGCCCTGCTGCACTTTAGCCTGAGGTGCTAGACCTGGCCTTCTCAGTGGTGTCCTGGCTCCTGGCACTACCTGGGAAGATGCCCTCTCTTCTGGGTCCCTTGAGCCTTTCTGTATCCTGGTCCTGCCTCAACCTCAGGAGATGGGGGAAGTTGAAAGCAGGGTCCCTTCTCAGAGGCTCAGACAGGCTGGTCTTGGCTGTACTTGCCCCAGCCCTGGGAGGCCCCACACCCACCCAGGGAGCCTGGCTGTCATAGCATCATCAACCTAGAGCTCACTCTCTGCTTTGGAATTCAACATCCCCATCTCTGGTAAAAGCTTTTCCTCTAAGAGTGTTGGATAATCTAAGCCATGGATCTCTAAAGCCTCCCAGCAAGCACCCAGCTCTGCCCTGTGCCCTCCTCCAGGCCTTTCTCCAGGAAGCACCTTCCTCCAAGGGCCCTGAGGGTAGATAGCTTCCCAGACAGGGGATAGGCAGGGAGCAGGAAGTACAGAGAAAGAGATCCAAAGCAGCTTTGGATGTAGGTTTGAGTAACACCTTCTTCACTTCCTACCTGTGTGGTCCTGGCAGCTTTCCAACCCTCAGCCACTGTTCTCCAGAGACCGTGAACAGAGAGTGAAGGCAGGGTTGGCTCCAGGGCTGCTAGGAGGAGCCAGGGAGAATGTGGGTGACACACTTAGCACAGGGTGGCACCAGGAGGGGCATGTTGCATTGGCAGTCTCAAGTGGTAGTAAGGCCTCACTGGGGGACACACAGCACAGCAAGCTCTGGGGAAGTCAGTACAGTGGGGAAGTTGGGACCATGGAAAAGGCAGTGTGATGGGGAAGGCAGTGTAGTGGGGAGATCAGTATTATGCCAATTTCCCCCAGGCAGTGAGCCTGATCCCAAGCTCTAGCCTGAGCAAGCTTGTTTTAGACTGGGAGCAGATGTGTGGCCATAACCCTAGGCGCTGCTACACCAGGGGTGGAAAGCATGGCTCTTCCATCTTGGTGGCCAGGGCTAGACACTGCTCCAGACTCCTAGGTCACCTGAATGCACCATCTTGCTTCAAAGCAACTCCTCTCCAGGCCTTGGCACTCCTGTAAAGCCAGCAGATGAGTGCTTGGACATCATCTGGGCCCATCTGTCATGAGAGGTGGCACCTGGGACCATGAGGCCATCCCAGGTGCAGCAGAGGAGAAGGACTCCACATGTGAGGAGCTGCCCAGGTCTACAACCCATGGGGTCAGAGACCCTTCCATGGAGCCAGGTGACCTTGCCCTGCCCCCAGCATGAGCCTCAGTTTCTTAATCTGTAATACAGGAATAGCAACTCGTAACTCATAGGGTCATTGTGCAGATCAAAACAGATTAGGTGAACAGATCCCTGCAGCGTCATCAGCATTGTTATTGCCCCTGCCATGATAATGGTGATGACAACAGGATGGCAATAATGATGACGGTGATGATGATGTCACTGAAGTCAATGATGACAAAGAAATTTGATGAGCTGGGGTAAGTGGCTCCTAAAACCTAAGAGGCTGAGCCATAGGAATCCCACCTCCTTACATGTGGTTGCCCTGATGCGTATTTCATCCAGCACAGCCTTGGGACTCTCTGGAGAAAAGGAGGCAAGGAGCCCCCACCCCGTTGTCTCCTGGAACTGAGCTTCGTGACCAGCTGGGAACCCATGATCAGGGTGGCCTATGCTCCCTCGTTGGGCTTATCTGGAGCACCGTCGGTGCTGTATCTGAGCACTGATGTGGGGAGGAGGGACTGGAAGATCACTGGGGCCAGTGGGAGGACCTCTCGCTCTGCACTGGGCAGTCTGGATCAGATCCCCAAGATGACAGGGAACTAATTTAAATATTTTTTGTACAATGTGTTCATTGACACATTTATAGAGACGTCATTTTAAATTAGAATTCTCTACAACTAACTAGACATATTTATATATAAGTGAATAGAAAGGATGTGGTGTGGCCTGAATTTGTCTTGAGGCCCCCTCCCTCACCCGTGAAGCCCTGGAAAGGATCTGAAGCAGCTCCTCACCTGTCCCACCTGGGCTACTGGGCAGGGCCTCTCCACGTGTGACAGGATGACCCTGCACAGCTAGAGGTCCTGGCTGAGCCATTAGTGGTCCACGGAGGCACTGTGCCAAGGTAGGGCTATTGTTCCTCAGAGACTCCTGGCCTCTGCCTCTCCCTACAGAGACCCAGAAACCAGCTCTAAGTGGGGTTCCCTGCATCCCTGTTCTTCTCTTATTTTTTCTCTCCCTCCGCCCTCCTTTCCTTCCTGCTTCAGGCATTTATTTCTAACCTCATGATGTATAACCTTACCTTTCTCTCCTCATTCATGTAATCATTCATACACACGTGGAGTTCTTGCTGGTTTTGTTTTGGGATGTTATGTTTACTTCTCTGCATCCTGGTTAGAAGTTCACTGTGGCATTCCTCCAAGTGAGTTTGTTCACGTTTAATCCATTCTTCCAGGCTGCCTAGTCTTCCTTTAAATACTCATCCCACAAATTACTTGGTTTCTTGCCTATTGAGGCAATCCCTTTTCTCCATGATTTTGCCACCACTTGTGTTGCATTAATTGCTGGGTGGGGACCTGGTGGTACTGGAAGGTGCTGGAGGGAGCAGGTAGAGTCGTTGAAGATGTGACTGTTGATGGCAGTCGTGTGCCCCATGTGCCCCACTGTGTTGGTTCAACTGTACACCTTGTGGGTCACCTTGGATGAGCCCACACTAGGATACAGCCAGATTGCTGGGCCAGTAGCCCTGTGCACTGACTTGCATGGGTTCCTGTCTTATTTGCATTTTTTTGTGGTTGCTGTGAGGGTAGATGCTTGCAGTGGGAGGATAGAAACAAAGAGGAGGATAAAACAAGTGGGAGGATGCAAGGGGTGCAGGGAACCCCATGTAAGGCTGGTTTCTGGGTCCCTGTGGGGAGAGGCAGAGGCCAAGCCATGGTCTTCAAAACATGTTCTGGGTTAAAGTGCATACTTCCCAAGTTTCAGGTGTCCAGTGAAGGGATCAGAAATGGAAACAGGGGTTGCAACATGGCTATGCCCCCCACTGGCAGGAGAGAAGGGTGCCACACACCTCACATAAAGCACAAGTGCCACACACCTTACATCAAACACATTTAAGATGCTCCTGGGGACTCCCAGAAATGCAGAGGGCTAGGGAGAGAGGAAGTGGGGACCTGGATTTGTTTTCATCCACAGGAGCCTGGTTTGCCTGCATGGACAGGGTGATGGAAGCCCAAGGGACAGCCTATGGAATGGGCAGGGAGGCTCAGGACCAGGACTGGGCAGAGTAGAAGCCAGGTCTGCTAGAGTAGGGGCTGAGAGGTGAGCAGGGGAGCACCACAGGCAGCCACACCAGGGCACTGAGCTGTCTGTCTGTCCTCACTGCACGCCTTGCAGGGCCCACCACCCAGGTAGGCTGCCCTAGTTGGCTTTGCCTGGCTCTTGCTCCTCTGGGCCTAGGGAGGCCTGGACACCAGGATGGAAAGTGCCACTGAGACTGAGCATGGGGCATGGTGAATCCCACAGATGAGTGGAGTGCTGTGGCCTGAAGCAGGAGGCATTAGCACTTGGGCACTAGCCCTCATGATTATTTCCTCTTTACAGATGGGGATACTGAGGCACAAGTGGGGATGTCACTTGCTCGAGGTTGCTCTCTTAGTTGGGATCCCAGAGACAGACTCTGAGATGAGGATTTATGTGCAAGCAGTTAACCAGGTACTGAAAGTAGGTTATTTGGGTGCAAGTTCCCAGGAACAATGTGGGGGCATGGGTAAGGGAGGCAGGGGAGGGAGGGAAGGCTGTGAGAGTGTGTCGAGGAGCAGGTTACCTCTGGGGCAACTGAGGCTCTGGCCCCTGGTGCCTTCTAGAGACTCGGCGGCTCATGCCTTGAAGGGTCTTTCTGAGTGGAAGGAGATGGGACATTTCCCCACCCACTTCTATCCAGGGGCATCAATTCCCAGCACTCCAGGCCCAGCCCACCCTGCAGAGAGAGATGGTGAGTGTCGTGTGAACTTAGAGCAGGCCTCGGCTCTGGGCAGTGCACCACCGCAGTGTCTGCACAGCTTTACAGCTAGGAAGGCTGGCCAAGGACCCAGGATGGCATCCTCCTTGGCCCCTCGTCAAGGGTTTTGGACAGAGCCTTTCCCTAGGAAAGGCTGCAGGAGGCAGCATGCTAGTACATTTTTAGCAGGGTTACAGTTTGTACGGCTTCTTGCAGGGCAGTTTGGCAATGGGCAATTTGGCTGTGAGGAACAGAATGCCCACCCTATATGCTCAACAACAGCAGTGAGCAGAAGAGGATTTCAGTATCAGGGTTGGTCAGCTGCCCAGCGATGTACTGAGGACCTGGGCTTTCTCTTCTCTTTTCTTTTCCAGGTTTGTCTAGTTAGTTGCCCTTGCCCTGGCTTTCCAGAGCCCAGGGTCCAGAGCACAAGGCAAGAGGAAAGAGGCCTCTTGGGAGCTTCTCCAACTTCTGAGGGAAGAACATCTTCCCCAGGCTCTGCCCCAGCAAGGGCCCCTTGCACCACCTTGGGCAGGTCTGAGTGTTCTGATCAACTTGGTGGTGCTGGGTTAAGGACAGTGGCACCTCCTCTCCTTCCAGCCTTGACCTTGAGGGGCTTTGGAGCTGGGAGAGTGACCACAGACCAGACCTAGATGACCAAGACTGTCAGGACAGCAATGGCCCAGCACCGCCAGCCCAGGGTGCCTCAGGCTCAGGACCTCACAGCTCCATAGAACAGGGTTGAACCCTCAGCACACAGCCAGCTGGAGTCTAACCCCCAAGGTCCCAGCTTGTCCCCACCCCTGTTAGTCAAAGGAAAACCAGGGAGCCCTGGCACGGTGGCTCACACCTGTAATGCCAGCACTTTGGGAGACCAAGAGTTTGAGACCAGCCTGGGCAACATGGCAAGATCCCATTTCTAAACAACAAAAAATCAAAATAAAATAAACAAAGGGAGATTAGGGAGAAACTGCCCAGGATGGTGGCCCCAGCCACTGTGCATAAGGGCACACTGTGGGCCTGGCCCAGTGCTGGGAACTACGCACACGTCTCCTCCTGTATCCTTCAGTGCTTGGGGGGTAGCCACGACCTGGCTCCCAGGGGACTGTCTGTGCTGCCTTCTCTCTGTGCCTGGAAGTGTCCATGAGCCTTGGCAGCTTCCATAGTCTCAGAACGACTTTCCATTTGTATTGTTAGATTCGTTTTAAATATCTGAGTCATCCATGAATTCATTTTTCTTATCTATATGAGCAATTTTAGTAAAGCTGAGGACCCCTCAACCACCTCTCCTGCCTGAATCCTAGGCCCCGGCTAACAGCGGTTGGGTTTGCTCCCTCTCCTCGCAGGCCTTTGCTGTGTTTATGCCCACCTGCAGCATGGATAAAGAGTTTCTACTGGCTGGGCACAGTGGCTCACACCTGTAATCCCAGCACTTTGGGAGGCTGAGGTGGGCAGATCACCTGAGGTCAGGAGTTCCAGACCAGCCTGGCCAACATGACAAAACTCCATCTCTACTAAAAGTACAAAAATTAGACAGGCGTGGTGGCGGGCCCCTGTAATCCCAGCTGCCCAGGAGGCTGAGGCAGGAGAATCACTCGAGCCCAGGAGGCGGAGGTTGCAGTGAGCCGAGATCATGCCACTGCACTCCAGCCTGGGTGACAAGAGCAAGACTCTGTCTTAAGAAAAAAAAAAGAGTTCCTATGAGTGTATCACAAAGCGCATGATGTGTCCACATGGTTCTGCCCCTTGACTTTTCACTGCCTGCCTGTCTTGCTGAGTGAAATCTCCGCCAGTGTGTGGCCCCTGTTCTTTTGATGGCTGCATGTTCCCCAGTGTGAAGAGATAGCTGGTGTGATCTTTCTCCTGCTGATGATGTGGAGGTTCTAGGCAAAATTCTGCAGCTCCCTTCTGCTGTAGACTGAATGTTTGTCCCCAACCCCATCAATTCACATGCTGAGGCATAAGCCCCAAAGTGACAGTATTAGGAGGGCCTTTGGAAGGTTATTAGGTCACAGGATGAAGCCCTCATGAATGGAATTGTGGCCCATATAAACGAAGGCCCTTGTCTCTTCTGCCATGAGATGACACAGCTAGAGAACCAGGAAGCAAGCCTTCGACAGACACCAAATCTGCTGGAGCCTTGACCTTGGACTTCCCAACTGTGCAATTTCTGTTCATAAGCTCTCCCCTAGTCTGTGACATTCTGCAGTAGCAGCCTGGATGGACTAAGATGCCTTTCTAGGAGTTAGATGATTCCTCTTCCATTATTCTGGGCTGTCTTGAAGCCCCATGGCCACTCACCGTCTACACAGTCTGGTCATCTCCTGCACTGCCTGGCCCCAGCTCCTATCTCCATGCCAGTGTTCCCCACAGCTCCATCTCCAGGTGAACCTCCCCTGGCCACCTCCGCTGGACAGCCCATGGGCACCCGGACTGGCCTCAACATTGCACAGGCACCATGGCGAATAAACATCTGCTGAGCCAAGGACACTGTTGGTCATGCTTGTGTCTTTGTAGCAGAAAGTTTTAAGCGCAGCGTTAGGTGGGCCTGTGTACACACTGACCCCGTCCTGAGAGCAGCCTGCACTGAGGTGGGCCGCCGCTGCCTGTGCAAAAAGGAGGCTCTCTTCCTCTTTCTTTCTCTTTCATTCTTTTTTCTTTCTTTTGCTGTTTCTTTCTTTCTCCTTTTCTCTCTTTTTCTAAAATCTCTTCCTTTCTTTTTCTTTTTTTTCTTTCTTTTGCTGTTTCTTTCTTTCTCCTTTTCTTTTTCTAAAAAAAAGAAAGGAGGCTCACTGGGGAAGGGAAGAAACCTGTGCTAACTCTGCCCCGCCTCCCACTGGCTCTGTGCCCTGGGGCCAGTCAGTACCGGATCCCAGCCTTGCTTTCCTCACTGGTAGATTAGGGATCTAACACAGAGTCTGCCTCGAGGGTGGGATTGATGAGATGAGGCAACCTGTGTTACTGGCTGTGATTTCTGTCATAATCCTATCCATTTTCTTCTTCTCCATGCTGTCCTGATAATTAAATATAACAGCTGGGCACAGTGGCTCACACCTGTCATCCCAGCACTTTGGGAGGCCGAGGTGGGCAGATCACCTGAGATCAGGAGTACGAGACCAGCCTGGCCAACATGGTGAAACCCTGTCTCTACTAAAAAAAAAATACAAAAATCAGCTGGGTGTGGTAGCACATGCCTGTAATCCCAGCTACTCAGAGGCTGAGGAAGGAGAACTACTTGAACTCAGGAGGGGAAGTTTGCAGTGAGCCAAGATGGCACCATTGCACTCCAGCCTGGGCAACAGAGAGACTCCGCCTAAAATAAATAAATGAAATAGAATACAGCACAGTGTCAGGCACTGTGCCAGCACATTAATTAGATGGTGCCCCATGAACACCAGCTTCACTAGCTTCCTTCCTCTTTCTAATTTATCTTCAACTGGAAAGAGTGAATGGATGAGTGAATGATGGAATCACTGCTCCCTGGGGCACTGAGCTGAGGAGTGGATCCTTGCTGACTGCTAAGTCATAGGCACTCATCAACACCTAAAATGTCGATGGGGACAGTTACCTTGGAGGGGCCGTTGACTGTATTCCCAAGACAAGAGCAGCCAGATGCCCTGTGCCTCCAAAAGAAATGTGTGAGGACGCTCCCAGCACCGTCTCTGAGACTTTCTGCCAAAAAAAGTTGAGCCTGAATCCTACACATTCACTTTACAATTGACTTCCAGTTTCAAGGAGAAAGGGAAGATGGAGAGTCCCATTAGATGACACCTCAGATTAGGGGAGAGGGGTTCCTCTGCCGGACAGCCAAGCCAGCTCGGGCAGCAAGTCAAAGGTGAGAAGGGAAGAGAGGGCGCTCTAGGTTAAAAGAGAATTAAGAAGCACAACACCCAATTATGTGTGGTCTTTGTTTGGATTCTATTTGAACAAAGTATATGAAAAGAGACTTTATTGTTCAGGCAATGGGGAAATGTGACTATGGGCAAGATACTAGATGACATAAAAGACTTCCTGACCACTGAGTGTCATAGTAGTATTATAATTATGCAGGAAAATGTCCTTATGAAGTACGTGGGGTAAAATGGGATTTGCTTTTTAGGAAAAGCTATGATGGCAGACCAAAAATTATTTTTTTGGTTATTTTGTGTAATATATCTGTTTACCAGAGACCTTCCTATTTGTCTATAGTATATTTTGACAAGCAGTTTTTATTTATAGAAACAAAAATAAAGCTATTTGCAATCCCAAATACTCAGGAGGCTAAGGCAGGAGGTTTGCCTGAGTCCAGGGGTTCAAGGGTGCAGTGAGTTATGATTGTGCAACTGCATACCAGTCTGGGTGACAGAGTGAGACCCTGTCACACACACACACACACACACACACACACACACACCACAAAGCTATTTGCAAAAATTTTGAAAAGTTGATAAGAATCAATGAGGCCAGGTGCAGTGGCTCATGCCTGTAATCCCAGGACTCTGAGAGGCTGAGGAGGGCTGATTATTTGAGGTCAGGCTGATTATTTGAGGACACCACCGTGTCAACATGGTGAAAACCCATCTCTGCTAAAAATACAAAAATTAGTCAGGCATGGTGGCCGCATGCCTGTAATCCCAGCTACTCAGGAGGCTGAGGCAGGAGGATTGCTTGAACCCAGGAGGTGGAGGTTGCTGTGAGCTGAGATTATGCCACTGTACTCCAGCCTGGGCAACGGAATGAGACTCTGTCTCAAAAAAAAAAAAAAAAAAAAAAAGAATCAGTGGCAGTAATGCTAGAGTAAAATCAGTCTATTCGCTTATTCATAGTAAAAGCATACAAGCCTGCAGGAAAATAATTTGGCAATAAGTAGTGAGAACCATATTCATGTTCTCTAGCTCAAGGCTCTGACTGCTGGGAATTTACCCTGATAAAATAACCTCAAAGAAGGGGAAAACCTCTCACAGCAAGGGTGTGGCTCTGGAGTTACGTGCTTTGGCTTGATGGCATTAGAAAGCAAAGTTCCAAGGACTGTGTTGCAACTTGGAAGCCTGTGCAAGCAGCTGGAAAGGGTGCTGTGATTACAACCGCATGAAGGCATGTGCGCTGGGGCCTGGCCAGCAGGGAACCTGAAGAGGTGAGTGTAGCAGCTGGATCTGGGGGAGAGGCATGTCTGCTAGGAAGCAGGGGGTGGGGCAGCGTGTATTTGCAAGCTGGTATTATGCTGCCATGGCCACAGGTATTACTTCAGTGCAAATGGATTGTGAGCCGGAGTGAACCCTGAACATCTGGTGGAAACCCAGCCAGTCTTACACTGGGCAAAGCTGGGTTGTTAGGGGCCCTGGGGAGACCTTGTCTTCACCCTAGTCTTGGAGCTCTGTGCTCATACACACGCTGGCTTGTAAAGTGATATCAAATTGTGATTTTGATTTGCATTTCCCTGAAGATTAGTGATGTTGAGCGTCTTTTCATGTGCTTGTTGGCCCTTTGTGTATCTTTTTTGAATAAGTCTATTTAAGTTCTTTGTTCATTTTTATTTTTATTTTTATTTATTTATTTATTTTTTTTTAGAAAAAGAGAGAAAAGGAGAAAGAAAGAAACAGCAAAAGAAAGAAAAAAAAGAATGAAAGAGAAAGAAAGAGGAAGAGAAAGAGGGAGAGAGAATGGGATTCTTGTTTTATTGCCCAGGCTAGAATGCAGTCTAAAAATGGGTATCAAAAAACTCTTTTATGCCAATAATTGTGCTTAACAATGGAGACAGGAAGGAATAGGGG
>PVKP010046209.1:0-15706 GCA_004027715.1 Plecturocebus donacophilus | reverse complement strand
TTTTGTGTTCTTGTGTCAGTTTGCTGAGAATGATGGTTTCCAGGTTCATCCATGTCCCTACAAAGGACACAAACTCATCGTTTTTGATGGCTGCATAATATTCCATGGTGTATATGTGCCACATTTTCCCTGTCCAGTCTATCATTGATGGGCATTTGGGTTGGTTCCAGGTCTTTGCTATTGTAAACTGTGCTGCGATTCCTCAAGGACCTGGAAATAGACATTCCATTTGACCCAGCAATCCCATTATTGGGTATATATCCAAAGGATTATAAATCATTCTACTATAAGGACACATGCACACGAATGTTCATTGCAGCACAGTTTACAATAGTAAAAGAAACTATTAACAGAGTAAACAGACAACCTAAACAATAGGAAAAAATTTTTGAAAACTGTCCATCTGACAAAGATCCAATATCCAGCATCTATATGGAACTTGAACAAAGTAACAAGAAAAAAAACCAAATAACTCCATTAAAAAGTGGGTAAAGGACATGAACAGACACTTCTCAAAATAAGACATACATGCAGCCAACAATCATATGAAAAAGCTGAACATTACAGAGAAATGCAAATCAAAACCACAGTGAGATACCATCTCACATCAGTCAGAATAGCTATTATTTAAAAGTCAAAAAAACAACAGATGCTGGTGAGGTTGTGGAGAAAAAGAAATGCTTTTACATTGTTGGTTACAATGTAAATTAGTTCAACCATTTTGGAAGACAGTGTGGTAATTCCTTAAAGATCTAGAGGCAGAAATACCATTAAACCCAGCAATTCCATTACTGGGTATACACTCAAAGGAATATAAATCATTCTATTATAAAGATACATCCATGCATACATCCATTGTAGCACTATTTACAATAACAAAGGCATGGCATCAACCTAAACGCCCATCAATGATAGACTGGATTAAAAAATATATTACATATACACAATGGAGTACTATGCAGCCATTAAAAGAAAAGAAATCATGTCCTTTGCAGGAACATGGATGGAGCTGGAGGCCATTATCCTTAGCAAACTAACACAGGAGCAGCAAACCAAATACAGTGTGTACTCACTTACAATGGGAGCTGAATGATGAGAACACATGGACACATGGGGAGGGGGAAACAACAGAAACTGGGACCTGTTGGAGGGTGGGAGGAGGGAGAGCATCACAAAGAATAGCTATTGGATGCTGGCTTAACACCTGGATGATGGGATGATCTGTGCAGCAAACCACCATGGCACACATCTACCTATGTAACAAACCTGCACATCCTGTACATGTACCCCTGAACTTAAAATCAAAGTTGGAAATAAAAATACATAAATAGCCCTGAGGAACACACCCCCCCGACCCCCCACACATATGCTACTCAATCACTGAGTACTTTTAACCATTCGGGAACTTTTTAGGATGACTTCAGCTTTGTTTTGCTTGGGAGTTTGTTCTTTCTGTCACTTGAAATTTCAAAATGATATGGTCATTTCAGAAGCCACAATTGCAGTGTCCACACCACATGGAAAATTTGTAGGCCAACACTCTCAGGATTCACCACAATATGAACAACAAGTCAACACAATGGTAGTTTACAAGGCAATAAATTTTTCCTCCAAGGTTTTGTGGTACCATTTTCATATTTACTTCTACGTTTGAAAAATTATCTTAACCACCTCCTCCTTTTTCCTGTTCAACACCAATTTTAAAATTATCTGGTGGTTTAATAAACTTCTCTTATTTTTCTACACTCTCTTCAACTGTGCTAGTGTTTTCCAGGCTACTCTTCTTTGTAAATGGAGGGGGCAGAGAGAAAAAAACCAAAAGACTGAACTTGAATTAGGAAAATTTGGGATTGGCCTCAACTCTGTCATTTATTAGCCATGTGACCTGTGCGTGGCTGGTCCTGTGATGCCTCTGAGGCTAGTGGGCTCATCTAAAAAACAATGATATAAATACCTACACAAGTGGAGGATTCAAAGATATGGTAGTTTGTGAAGAAGCTTTGTAAGTGCCAAGAGGCTACATATAGGTAATTTTTATTAAGAGGCATCTTTGTGACATAAAATATCTGGCAAAAGAATGCATTGGCTTGCTTCTTCTCCTACTGGGAAGAAATGGGAACTGTCTCAGGTATCAGCACTCACTGCTGTAATTACAAATGTCTCGCCACTCTGATCTCCAGAAAACTCTCCTTCTCACAGCTCAGAACTATGCCAGGCCGGCTCTCAAGAAGGTAACTCCACTCCTACCATTTTGCATCCCATAGTCTACTGATAACATCTCCATATACTTTCATATTCTCTAATGTCTCCGCCCCTTGCCTTATCCTCAAGGCTCTACCTTCCTTCCCAGCCTTTCCAAAGGAAGTTTGATTGTTCCTTCTCACACTTCCCATGACTTGGGGATAGGAGTAGAATGACTAGGAGGAAATGGAATGTTCCCTACTTTGTTCTGTAGCTTTTAGGTTTCTGCCTCAACATCATCATGCAATAATGTTTTTAGTTTGGGGGGGGGGTTGTTTTGTTTTGTTGAGACAGGGTCTTGCTCTGTTACCCAAACTTTAGTTCAGTGGTATGATCATGGTTCACTGCAGCCTCGACTTCCCAGGCTCAAGTGATCTTCCCATCTCAGCTTCCTGAGTAGCTAGGACCACAGGTGCACACCATCATGCCCAGCTAATTTTGTAATTTCTTTGTAGAGATGGGGTCTCACTATATTTCCCAGTTGGTCTTAAACTCCTGGGCTCAAGAGATCCTCCTGCCCTAGCCTCCCAAAGTACTGGGATTATAGGTGTGAGCCACTGAGTCTGGCTCTGTTCCTGGGTTTTAAGTCTTTTGTCATATACTTACACATCTCTCATTTGTCCTTTATTGTTGTTCCATTCTGCGACACATTGCCAGGTATTTTAAGACACTAGGCATCCACTGCAGTCTTTCTTTTTAAAGACATCATCCTCCAAGGCACTGACAGCCCCTACTGATGCCCCTTCTGACACCACAGTTCACAGACCCTTTTCCTTCAGTGCACTAAGAACTCAACTCTTTGGCACTTCCCCTCTAAGGAAGCATTACAATACACTTAATCATTTAGTGTGACTAGGATGAGACCCCTCTAATAGACCACCACCTCCTGAACTTCCCATGCTTTCAAATCCTGATTCCCGCTGCATCTCCTTCCTCATGATAACATCCACTACCTGGATCCCTCCCTACTTTTCTAGTAGATTGTCAACTGTGGTGCAGTGAATAATGACCCTCCCAAAGGTTTCCACATCTTAATCCCTAGAACCTGTGAATATGTTACCTTCCATGGCAAAAGGGATTTGCAGATGTTATTAAGTTTAGAATCTTGAGATGAGGTGATTTTTCAGGAACCCAAAGTAATAGCAAGGGTTTTTGTAAGCAGGAGGTAGGAGGATCAAAGTCGCACAATGGGATGTGAGGATGGAAGCAAACACTGGAGTATACAGCTGTGAGCCAAAGAAAGTCAGCTGCCTTTAGAAGCTGGGAAAGTCCAGAAAGATTCAACCTGGGGAACTAGGGGAGACCTAGTGCTGACATCTTGATTTCAACCCAGTGAAACTCATTTTGGATTTTTGGCCTCCAGAACTCTTAAGATAGTAAGTGTTGTATAAGCCATCAAATAGGTGGTAATTTGTTACAGCAGCCATAGGAAATTAACATACAACTATGTAGCTGAATGGCCTCTTGTCTCAGTTCTGAAAGGGCCAATGGTCAATAATTTGTTTTGCCCTTCACCCTAGAATTCCTCTTGCCAAGTCCCAACAGACTTTATTTCCCAGATTGCTGCCTTGCCAATTCCCAACTGACTTATATTACAATTATGGAATTTTTCCATTCCTACACATCAGCTTTTAAGTGATGTTAGAGCACACCTTAAACTAGTTAATTAGGATCATTTATAAATTACTGAATTTTAGAAATCTTATTTTTCCTTGAAGATTTCTCACCAGCGGCTCAGTAGCAGATGCTGCAAATATTTTTATGCTGTGTTTCCAAATCTACCTCCATCCACTTCAGTCTTCAATGAACCCCCCTTCTCTGACAAAACTGAGATAATCTACAACCTTTCAACTTTTTTTCTATTTTTAAAACTGTTTTTAAAAATGTAATTTATTTTTTAATTTTTAATTGATATATAATACTTGTACGTGTGTTTAGGGTACACACGATATTGTGATACATGTACACAAAGTAGTTAGAAGATTGGAATGTTCCCAACACAAACAAAAGTAGTGTTTGAGGTTATAGATATTCCAATTACCCTGATTTGATCATTAAACATTGTATACATATATCAAAATATCTCATGCACCTCTTCTACTTTTAACTGCCTCTTTTCTTCTTTCTTGTCTCAAATTCAGTGCCCTTTTCCTTCTCAGCTCTATATACATCCTCTCCATATCCACTAGATCCCACGCCATCCTGCATCTTCCTGGGTCTTACACCATCTATTAGCTTCAATAACTGGGGTGCATAAGATGGAGTCTTAGGCACTGGGAGCCTCACTCTTAGGTTTAGGGAAGCACTAACTAAGCCATCCAAGATAAAAATCATTCTCAAGTTGTTTCCTAAGATCCTTAAAGCTAGATCCATAACTTGTTTCATCTGACTGTATTTTCTTCCCTTAAATGTAAAAACTTTCTCAAGTTGAAGAGAACATTCTATTGTTCTGCCTTTTGGAGACATACAGGAAAAATAATAGACACAATGACATTAATAGGCATTCTCTAAGATCATGTAGATTGCAAATGGTCTATACCATTGTCTCCATAAATATAAAATGATCCATTTGTTTTGTTTTGTTTTGGAAATTAGGGTCACTCTTCCCATTATACCTAAAGAACTGTGTCTTTTGTGTAATAGACACTCTCTAAATATTTACTGAATTAAATATTCAAAACAGATCATTAAAATGCACATTTTTCATGAGCTGCATGCATCATCATGAGCCATAGAACTCTTACCCCAAACAGCTGGATTTGCCTTCAGGTAAGAATCTTTCCATCTCTGTCCCCATAAATTTGTTACAAAATAATATTTTCATCAGTGTATAACCTTTACCATGTGGCTTCCCACTGTGAAAACAGAATTATGTGCTTTCTACTGCTGACACTAATATAAGCTTGTTATGGGCTTCAGAAATGTCATGTAATAGTTCCAAAATATTTGCTGGCAATTGAAGCCCACGGATGAAGAGAAATAAGCCTAAAAGGGAACAGTTGTGTATATATATATATATGAGTATGTGTGTGTGTATATATATCGTGTGTATATATACACACACACACACATAATAACTGACATTATGTCGATGTTAAAGATGTCAACATTTTGGGGGGAAAATACTGCTTATTTTAAAATGTCTAACATTATTCTAGCCAAATAAATAAAGAACCAAGCTCTTGCAGAAATATAATCCTTGTGAAAAAGATATAGATTTTTTCATATAGCTATTTTCTTTTTGCGTAAATCAATTGCATGTGTATATAAAGCACACAGACTTATATTTAAAAAGTATATTACATATATTAACTTCTCAAAATTTATATTTTCAATCTGTGAATTTACATATATATGAAATATATGAACCATTTCAATGATAGTACCAGAATACATCTTAAATCCCAATTTATGAAAATATCTTAAAGAAATTATAAAGACATTTAAATAAGAAAAGCAATATGGAGTACTGAAAAGAAGGTACATATTTGAGCCAACCCAATATGAATTTGAACCTTTATCACTCACTATGTATTATTTCATAAGTTCAATCCCATTAATATCAAAAATTACATATAATAATATTGTAATTCTCATCTTCCTCGATGTTATGGAACTTAAATGAGTCACAGCCTCTCCAAAAACATGGATGTGTTTTCCTCCTTCTGTTTAAGAAGTGTATTTAATTTTTCCCCAAGAGTACCCAACACAATGCTTTAAACAAAGTAAATACTCAATAAGCGTTTACTAAGGAAATCAATGTCTTTCAAATCATTTGGCAATGTATATTATTTACTTTCCTCCACACTTAGAAAAAAACCTTCACAGATAAATCAAGTTAATTCTTATTCACCTAAGAATTACACCTCAATTTCTTTCAGAGAACTTTACATTTTGAGTATCTATGAGTTTTTTGTAAATTGTCTGTGTTCTATGGGGCTTGGCAATCAAGTGGATAAAAAGAAAAGGGATGCCAAAATTTAAGGAAAAGGAAAACACATTATTTTAACCATGGTATTGCTTCAGAAGATTTTATATACTTGACCTTTAATAAACATGTTATCTCTCTGAACAGCTATTTCTGATTTTACTCCAAGGTGGCTTTCCCAAGACTAGAACCAGCTCATGAAAAATAACCCAATTGAGAAAGGGTGATTAGACTCTAATCACCCAGGGCAGTTCCTGCCTCTTCTCCTTGATGCTCCTTATTCCCCGGCAGGTACCAACCAGTCCTTTAGCATCCTCATGGGGCCCCTCTCTAGGATTTGGGGAATGAGCTAAGGAGGCAGCACATCCCCATTTATAGAGAGCAGACCATGTACAGGGGCTTCACAAATATCATCAACTTTCACCCTTCCAGCATTCCTGCTGGAAGCCCCTCCTTCATTTTCACAAGAGAGACATTTGGGGTTAAATTTCAATAATTCACTTGCCCATATCACAGAAAAAGCAAGGATTAGACCTAGTTTTCTTTTTCTTAAGATACATCATATATCATAAAACTCACCCTTTTAAACTATACAGTTCAGTGGTTTCTGGTACATTCATGATGTTGTGCAACTATCACCACTGTCTAATTTGAGAACACTTTTATCTCTCTAAATATAAACCCCATACTTTTAGCAGTTAATCCATACAACATCCCACCCTCAGTCTTAGACAACCACTACTTTCTGTCTATATGGATATATATATATATATATATATATATATATATATGGATTTACTATATATATATATATATATATATATATATATATATATATATGGCCTACAGAAAGATATTTTAGTCTATTTGAGCTGCTACAACCAAACACCTTAGACTGGGTAATTTATACATAATATAAATTTATTTCTCACAATTCTGAAGGCTAGGAAGTCTAAGATCAAGGCACTGGCTGATTGGTGTCTGGTGAAGGCCTGCTTCCTGGATCATAGACAGAGCCTTCTCGCTGTGTCCTCATATGGTGGAGGGGTGAGGGAGCTCCCTGGGGTCTCTTTCATAAGGGCACGAATCCCATTCATGAGGCTCCACCCTCATGAACTAATCACCTCTCAAAGTCCCCACCTTCAAATACCATCACCTTGGTATTAGGTTTTAAAATATGGATTTTGGAGGTACACAAATATTCAGCTTATAGCAATGAGGAAAGGGAAATTGAAGAGATTCCATGAGTAAGAGGGGCTCAACCCACCACTGTGGGCAGGGGCCAGGGAAAGCAAGAGAAAGAATGCAGGCAGCTGCTGGGAGCAGAGTGGTCTGACTGACAGCCAGCAAGGAAACAGGGACCTCAATCCTACAACCGCAAGGAATTGAATTGGCCAACAACTCCAATGAACTTAGAAGTGCATTTTTCTCAGAGTCTCCCAGGGAAAGCCTAGTTGGCTGACATTGATTTCAGCCTTGTGAGCCCCTGAGCAGAGAAACCAGCCAAGCCAACTCAGACTTCTGACTTACACAGTAGTGACATTTTGTGTTGTTTTAAGTTACTACATTTGTGGTAATATGTTGCAGCAGCAATAGGAAACTAATACATACACAGCTGCATTATTTGTCTTCTCATTATAAATAAAGATTGAAAGCTAGTGGAAATCCAGACCATGCTAAGTTAATTGAAAATAAGGCTAATTTCCCATTGACATAACTTATACAGTCAAAAGTTCATAGTAATTTAAAAATTTTGTTTTGTGCACCTACACTTAAATAATTTTAGTCTGAAGATTGTAATATTGACAAAAATTTCCAGGGAAGCAAATTTTTATAGTAAAACTTGAACGGCAGGCTTATTATCCCAACATTCTCTGTCTTCTAAATCTAGAGCCTTCCCTTAATACTAAAATTCCAAAATATAAATGTGGTTTCTTTAATTCTTAAGAAGTTGGTTAAAATTGATAAAAATTAAATTGATAGACTCTAAAGAGACAGACACGTGGCTTAAAGGAAAACGTTTGCCTTGTCTATTTGAAATGTCTAAAGGTTAACTCTGCACTTTATCTAACCTTTAACCACACAGTTCTTCCCTTTTGTATTGGGTATGTTCCAGAGCTTTGCTAAAGGAGTTTAATGTTAATACATGGGGAAAATGGTCAAATAAGTGGTCTTAAATACAAAATTAAGATGAAAGTTTTAAGAACACCATTTCTCTTTATTATCATTTATCTCTTTATAGCTAAGTACTTTGTAAGAAAACAAAAATCTTCCAAAATTGATTACCTTCTGTGAGAAAAAGCAGAAATATTTTTCCTTCATAATTTGTTGGAAAAGTTAAATTAATTAATGTTGAGGAAACCTTACAAATTAATCTAGTTGTTGGGTAAAATCTACTTATTTTCAACATCATCTCTCCTCTTCTAAGACCTGTGTCCACCTCTTGCTACCCATTGCTGATCAGTATTTATTTCAGTAGTTCTCAACCAGGGGAGATTTTACCTCCTAGGGCACATTTGGCAATGACTAGAGATGTTGAGTTTTTGTTTTTGTTTGTTTGTTTGTTTTTGAGATGAAGTCTCACTCTGTCACCAGGCTGGAGTGCAGGGGTGTGATCTCGGCTCACTGCAACCTCCACCTCTCAAGTTCAAGTGATTCTCCTGACTTAGCCTCCCAAGTAGCTGGGACTACAGGTGCATGCCACCACGTCCAGCTAATTTTTATATTTTCAGTAGAGACAGGGTTTCACCATGTTGGCCAGGATGGTCTCGATCTCTTGACCTTGTGATCTGCCTGCCTCAGCCTCCCAAAGTGCTGGGATTATAGGTATGAGCCACCGCACCAGCCTGACTGGAGATGTTTTTGACTGTCACAACTGGGGGTGTGCTAGTGGCATCTATTGGGTAGAGGCCAGGGGTGCTGCTGAACTTCATACAATGTACAGGACAGCCCCCTCCACAGAGAATTGTCCAGCTTCCAAATGACAATGATGCCAAGTTTGAAAAACTCTGGATTAGTTGGATCTAGAGAGATGCGTAATGAATAAAGATGTAGGGTTCTCCATTTAGGACAATTAATGAAAGCCATGTTAGTACAGGATTGTTATGAGAGAGGGAGAGGAACAGGGCGAGAAAGATATTTGACAAATGTCTATATTAAACTATATTATAAAAACAGAAAGAGGGACCAAAAAGTAGAGGCAAAACCAAATGATCAGAGAAATAGGAAGACAAGGATAACAGAGTGTCACAAAAATAAGATGGGAGACATTTTTAAGGAAGACTTGGTTAGCAAGGTTGAATGCTATGGAGCAGGAGTGTTGAATGAGCACTAAGGAAATATCATGACTTTCCTACTAGGATATCATGGGTGACCTCTGAAATATTAGCGTTAAGTGAGCAGTGAATTTTGGGGAAGAGTTCAAGGCTTGGGGGAATAGGAACATATACTATTTTTTTTATTTTTTTATTTGTTTAGTTTTGCTTGTCTTATTGCCTTTTTAAGACAGAAAAAATGGAGAATGTGGTTATGCTGACAAAACAACCACCAAGCAGGATAAAAATATCATTGTGCTAAAAATTATCTTCTGAAATATTTAGGATTTCAACAATAATTTTAAATTTTTTTCTCAATTTCAAGCAATCACAACATTTAAAGAGGCATACATCATTATTAAAAGGAGATACAAACTATCTTGTGAAAAATGGACATACTTCAATACAAAGAAGATACTCTTCCCTTCTTGTTCTTCATACACCTAGTTGTAAAGTCCAGTTCATGCAACATTCAACAAATGAAAGTTAATTGTATCTAAACAATTAGTCAACTGGAGTGAAGGAAATGCAAAGAGAATAGGAGAGCACTGATTATACTGCTCTCTGGCATGACGACAACCAGTTGGTAAACCAATTTGGCTTTTGTACTTTTCAGCTGCTTTTTCTGAATAGTATAGAGAGGCTAACTCTGATTTTCCCATTTGAAACCTAAATGGATTTGACATCATGAGTATTTCTTTAAGGAAACCATAAAAATAATCTATACAACTGTCTGCCTCCTTCATGCTGGGCTGCTGGTTGCCATGTTAGACTGTGAACTGTCATGCCAGGCTTGAAAAGCCATTGTTTCACACAAAACCCACGCCTGCCCCCATGGCCCCACATAGCTCTTGATGGGCATGCTCTGTGGCTCCTTGGAATAGGCCTGAGAGCCAGAAAGTCACTATGGAGCAGCAGACAGAGTCAAATAAACAAGAACTTCCTTTGGGCAAGTGCAACTACAGGAAACAATAACAGACTTCAGATTTCTGGGAGGGATTCTTCTCATCCAGCCTCTGAAAAACAGCTTTTCTCAGACCCTTGAGACAATTTTGTTCTAGCTTTCTTTTAGCTTTGGGTTGGCGAGAATGTGGCTGAGTAACAGCTAACAAGTATCAAAATGCATTCACTCTCTTTAAAGCCTCTACCATGCCAGCTTAGGGGTAGAACTGAAGCCCACTGCTATATGCATTTCAGCCGCTGTGGGTTGGTTAGCTTTGCCCTGTGTCACAGCGTCTCATCCTAAGTCAGTTTAGGATTAATGGGTGTGGACAGAACACCATATTCTTTGTAACTACTGGAAAATAAAGACACCCTCCTTCTGATGTGAGTCCTGTAGCATCTTCCATGAAAAGGAGAACATTATATTATTCTTGGTGATGAGAGTAGATGCTACCTAGAAGATACTAACATATCCAATTCGACTTCCAGTTCATTAGCATGTGAGCTGGCTGCTCACACCATGCCATGTTCCCCCACTGGTCCTGTAAGTCCACAGCCTTCAGTCTGTCCATCCCCCTTTCCCTTTTTATGACTTTGGCATGACACACACTTCTGTCTCTCTAATTCCTCCCCATCTACCACTGTGTTCACACTTCAGAGAGGCACCCCAGGATCTTGGCACTTAAGTTGTGAAAAGTCACCAGACCTAACTGTATCAATGCCCCTACTGAATGCTCAAACAAAGAAATGATAGTTTAGTGTGAAAAACCCCATTGCCTTTGTAAATGCTGCTAGAACACTCATTACATCAGAATAGAGCCAAAGAAAGAAGCTTAGATTTAATCTGTTTTAATCTCAGTTATTTCCTAATATAAAAGACTGTGGGCATTTTCACATTCTTTGAAAGGATTAGCGAAGGCCAACATGAATAGCAAATTGACATTTCTGAAGTTCTAGAAGAGCCAAAAGCAATACAAAAGGAAGGCAGACAGATCAAATTTCTGAACAGAATTATTTTTCTTACAGAGTTTAAAAGTTAACATTAGGAACAAATGTTAAACAGCTCTGCACAGTTATTTTTCTTTACCTGGAACACATTTTGCCAAACAGTTTAACTGAAAATTTAAGAAAGATACATCTTGATGTTATAGAGATAAAGAAACTTCATCTATGTGACAGGCATAATGAGAGATTTTTTAAGAGTAATTTGTATAACAATTTTTATATTCCTCTAGTCATTTTATTGTCTGAAATATTCCAGAACTAATGGTGCCAATTTTTTTTCTTTTTAGTGAAGAGTATGTTGGTTCCCATCAAATTGTTGAATATTTGTGTTAAAAGAGATCTAAAGAGAAGTAACCTACTTGGCCTTTCATTTCATAAGTGAGGAAAGTCATGCTGAGAAAGAGTACCCAAGAATTCAGGGTCATAAAATCACAGATCTATGGCAGTTCAGGACTAGGACCCTGGTTTTCTAATGACTCGTCCAATGATCTTTTCATTTATCATCGTCCCTTTCCTCAAGAAAGTTATATTTTATCATTGTATAGTATTGCTTGCTCCATTATAACCACATTCCAATTTGCTTTGATGTATCTTGAATCAAAATAGCAAAAAAAAAAAATTGATTCTTGTGACTGTACGTGTCTTAATGTCCCACAAAGTCACTGAGAAATGCTGTGAGGGTTGGGTACATCCCAACCCTTGGATATAGATATATTCATATCTAACAGAATTATGAAATAAAAAGATTCCTAAGAGATTAGTTCTATGATACGATTCTAAATCCTAACACATTCTGCCTTCCCCCTTAGTCCTAGACATGGGGTTTAGTCTAAACCAGGGTTTCTCAATATCACCACTATTGACTTTTAGAGCCAGATAATTCTTTGTTGGTGAGTATCAATCTATGCCTTCTAAGTTGCTTAACAGCATCCCTGGCTTCTACCCACTAGATGCCAGTAGCACCCCACCCCTAAATTGTGACAACCAAAAGTGTCTGCAGACATTGCCAGTCTCCTGGGGTGCGGGTACAAAATCACCTTAAATTGAAGACCATTGGTCTAAACCCTTTAGCACTTATATAAACCTTGACACAAAATAAGAGCAAAGCAGAGATGAAAAGTGGGATACAAAGGAACTCACTGGCACCTTTGACTATGAATCTTCCTTGGCTCTAAAGCCATTTAAATGTTTTGGTGAAAAAAAGGGAAAGCTGTTTTAATCAACCATATGCCTTTCCTCACTCCCACCACACTTTTGCCTTAAAGTATGTTTTTGTTGCCATGAAAACACAGCCTGCCTGTTTGTAATTATATTATTCTGCAGCAAATTTCAGAAAATGCCAATTGGTGCATTTCCAACCTCAAATTCTCTCCCTCTTCATCTCTCTTCTCTAGCCAGAAGTTTGGAAAGGGGGAAGGAATGAGAGAAGAATGCCTCTTATCCTTAGCTCTGACCTCCTAATGCCTGCACTGAGCATAAACCTCTCAGGTCTCCAGGACCTGGCAACCAAATCTCTAAACTCCTTGTCTCTGACCCATCTTCATTTGCTCAGCATTTTCACCCAAAACCACAGAACTTTGGTAAGAGTTAGTCAGAGCTCAATGATGGTGAAGAAAGGGAAGGAAGAGGTAAGACAAGTGGAGCCATGAGAATCAATTTGTTCTTGCTATTTTGATTCAAGATACATCAAAGCAAATTGGAATGTGGATATACTGGGGCAAGTTAATACTATACAATGATAAATATCCATTTTGTTTCAATTTTTATTTTTATTTTAAGTTCTGGGGTACATGTGCAGGATGTGCAGGTTTGTTACATAGGTAAATGTGTGCCATAGTAGTTTGCTGCACCTATCAACCCATCACCTAGCATAAATACCCATTCTTAATGAAAATGAGTTATGGTATTATTATATTCATGGCCTGTGTTATTTCTCTGAATATGTCAGTAATAAGCATGCTGTAGAAATTTAATAGAAATATTGAATAGATGTGGTTCTTACATAATTTCTTTGCTGGCATTTTATAGCTTGAGATATAATTTATATACAATAAATTGTTCAAATCTAAACTGTAAAGGTCTATAAATTTTTGCATATGTACATACTCATGCAACTGCTTCCCAGATGAAGGTACAGAACATTTTCATTACCCTAGAAAGCAATATTGTGACTTCTACCAATGAAAGATTAGCTTTGTCTGTTTTTTATCCTATAAGTTGTACAATATGTTCTCTTTGTGCCCTTTTTCCTCAGAAACTCAACATGTTTCTAAGGTTCATTCATTCAGTTTTGTGTGACAATGGTTTGTTCTTTTTTGTTGCTATGTAGTACTCCTTCATCTAAATAAAACACAGACTCCTGTTGATGGATATTTGTGTCTGTGTATATATGTGTGTGTGTGTGTATATATATATATATGAGAATAAAACTGCAAAGAAAATGGGTTGTACTAGTCTTTTTGTGAATATATGCACTTGTTTATCTTGGGTATATAACCAATCATAAAATTCTAATATTAAAAATGGAAACTATCAATTAATCTGAACTTTGTATATTGTTATAAAGACTTCAATGATCTTCTCCCATTTATTTTACACAAAGGGAAAATAGATAAACCTTGTAAATAATTAATCAGGAAAATATATTGATGCAGATCAACATATAGAACACCTGACAGTAAGGTGAATATAGAACCTTTCATGAAACTGGGAGACTTTCCGAGTGAAGGGGGGGTGATCAATATTTATATTGGGACTGTTTAACCTGGACTTTGCTGAGAAAACTGGATCTTACAGCCACTCATGCCAGTTCTGATTGAGAAGATGGAAACTAGGCCAGACATCTAATGCCAGCTTCAGAATTAACTCCCTTTTTGACCTTGGCCAACTTGTTTAAACTCTTGTCCTTTAATCATGGCATTGGTCAGAATATTCTCCACTGAAATTTTATAAAGACTCCATAAATGGCAAGTCATAAATCATAAACCTCAAAGCCAATAAAGCTTTCCTGGAAGGATTGAGAGCTGGAATGCAGACTTCCAGGGTTGAGATGTATGCTTTCAAGAGCCTGGTTGCACCCGCTTCTAAAGTGCCACTCAATTAATTCATGAAGTTCTCTCTTCTCTTTCATTTACTTTTCCAGTTGTGACTTAAAATAAGTTTCGGCTAGCCACATATGCTCTATGTTATTTCACTGAAAAGATGTGAACTGCAAATTACATCAGTGGTTGCGACACATTTGGCAGTATCTTTCTTCTTCATGCTTCAGTCAACTAAACTTTCTGTGTGATGAGAATCCCAGAGGCCCAGTGCGACAGTCCCTGAAATTTTCACTAAGTCAAATACCATGAAATTGTTTCATTGAGCTGACACTTGGCATTGGGTGAAATGGGGTTGGCATGACCTCATCAAAGCTGATGTTCTTGGGATCACGTGGGACAATGATGCTTTATTTCTACCACGTTTAGAAGTTTTAAGGCAACACAAGACAATAATCACAAAACAGCAATGCCATTTGAAAAGGAGGGGCTGCCAGTTTTTGCAGGTATTTAAAACTATATTTGTCAAAAACAGAAAACAAAAAGATAGAAAATGGAAAACCAAGATAGGTCCCTTGCAAGTGAAACAATGTATATCAGCTACCTTTAGACTGTCCCTAGAGTCACTGGATTGCAATAATTAGTTGCAAAGAAAGGGCAAATTTAGGTGAAATAATGATAACCTGATACTAAGACATTGTGTTTCCTACTACAGAAAAGCAGCCATTCCAAGTGAATTCATTGGGAGTCATAACCTGTTGCAAAATTACAAGTTAGAACAAGGACTAAAAATATAGCATAAAATCAGAAACTAAAATACTATTTATAACACGAATTCTTTTTTATTTACTTTTTAAAAATTATGGATACATAATAGTTGTACATGTTTATGGGGTACCTGTACCCCATAAATTGTTGTATGTATAACTATACATGTAATCGTTTTTTTTAATTGCATTTTAGGTTTTGGGGTACATGTGAAGAACATACAATATTGTTATATAGGTACACACGTGGCAGTGTAATTTGTTGCCTTCTGCCCCTTCACCTATATCTGGCATTTCTCCCCATGCTATCTCCCCACAACTCCCCACCCCACACTGTCCCTCCCCCCCACTGTCCCTCACCCCCAATGTCCCTCCCCTATTTTCCCCCAACATACCCCAGCGTATAGTGCTCCCCTCCCTGTGTCCATGTGTTCTCATTGTTCAACACCCGCCTATGAGTGAGAACATGCG
>PVKP010046208.1:0-15709 GCA_004027715.1 Plecturocebus donacophilus | reverse complement strand
GAAGAGTGTTTTCCAGCTTGGATTCATTCTCCCTGTCACATTCAGGTACACCAATCAAATGTGGATTAGGTCTTTTCACATAATCTCATATTTCTTGAAGGCTTTGTTCATTTCTTTTCACTTTTTTTCTCTAATCTTGCCTCCTCATTTTATTTCATTGAGTTGATCTTCAATCTCTGATATCCTTTCTTCTGCTTGATCAATTCAGCTACTTGTATATGCCTTGCGAAGTTCTTGTGCTGGGTGTTTCAGCTCCATCAAGTTGTTTATGTTCTTCTCTAGGCTGGTTATTCTAGTTAGCATTTCATCTAACCGTTTTTCAAGGTTCTTAGTTTCTTTGTATTGGGTTAGAACATGATCTTTTAACTCAGAGAAGTTTGTTATTACCCACCCTCTGAAGCCTGCTTCTGTCACTTCCTCAATTTCATTCTTTGTCCTGTTTGGTTCCCTTGCTGGTGAGGAATTATGATCCCCAAGGGGAGGAGAGGCATCTGGACTTTGATGATTCATCCTTTCTGCACTAGTTTCTTCCTATCTTCGTGGATTTATCTATCTTTGACTTTTGAAGTTGGTAATTTCAGATGGGAACTCTGAGTGGACATCCTTTCTGTTAAAGTTGGGGTTATTTCTCCTGTATGAGGCTTTTTTAATAGACAGGGGTCAGTGTGCCATTTGAGACAGTCTGTCCCTTGTCTGCCTGTGCATGCACTGCTGCACTGCCTGTCTCAGCCCAGCTGCTGTTTATTCTTCCCCTGGATTAAGCAACATACTTCTAAATAATCTACAAGTTTAAAAAAGTCAAGGGAGGAGTTTCTAAACATTTCAAACTGAACAATAATTTTTTAAATTGAGTATTTTGTGATGCAGATGAAGCAGCACTTAGAAATTTTAACTTTAAAAGCACAGGTTAAAAAATAAAATCACATGAAACCAATATCTAAGCTTCCACATTAAGGAGCTAGAGAAAGTACAATAAATTAAACCCAAAAAGTAAAAAACTTTGAAATAACTCTTTGAACAAATAAATATACTGACATGCCTTAGTGATTATAATCAAGAAACAACAGAGAAAATACAAATATTTGCCTATGTAAGTATTGAAATAGAAAGCACCACTATAGATCCTACAAACATTAAAAGGATAAGAGGACAGGTGAATTGAACAAAGTCTTTGAAAAACACTATTTATTAAAGCTGGTCCAATTATTTACTAAAGAAGTTAAATTATTAATCAAAAACATTTCTACAAAGAAAACTCCTGGTCCAGATAACTTCACCAGTAATTTCTTTGAATAATTTCTGCAAAATAGTCAGGAAAAAAAATGAAATGAAACTATTTACTTCAGTAGAATTAAATTCAAATAAGGGAGAAGAGAATTCTTCCCAATTTTTATTATCAGGTCAACATAGCCCCCCCCAAAAAACTAAAGATATTACAAAGTAAGAAAATTATAATCCATTATCCTTTATGAACAAGGATATAAAATCTAAATATTAGCTAATCAAATCTAGCAATTTATTTTAAAATATCATGACCATGTGGGATTTATTAGAGAAATGCAAGATTGGTTTAACACTCAAAATTCAACTTGTATAACATACTACAGTAAGAGACTAGGAAAAAAAAATCACATGAACATCTCAGTTTATGCATTATAAGTTCTTAATAAAATTTAACACTCACTTGTGATAAAACTTTCAGCAAACTAAGAGCAGAACTTAACATATGAATGTAAATGCTGTCTATAAAAAATCTACATATAACATCACATTGAGCTGTGAAATACTAAATTCTCTCCTTAAATCAGTAAGCAGCTAAGGATAAATTCTCACACCACTCCTATTAAAAAATGTACAGGCAGTTCTAGCTACTTCCATGTGCACAAATAAGAAAGAAAACAAGTAAAGGAAAAAATAAAACTGTCATTATTTGTTGAAAACATGATAATCTACATAAAAAGTAGAATCTACAAAAATAATAGAACAAAGCGAATTTAGCAAGACCATAAGACACAAGATTAATGGTTTTAATTGGGAAAAGAATTTAACACCATTTTCAATAGTATCAAAAGTATTATAAATGTAGAAATAAAGCTAATGAAATATGAAAAGACCTCTGTACTGAAACATTGCAAAATTAAAGAAGCCAAATAAATGGAGAGATCCATATTCAGAATTAAAATATTCAATATTATTAACATATCCATCCTTCCCAATCTGGTCTATAGGTTCAACAAAATCCCAGTTAAAATCTTAGATTTTTAAAATTAACAAATATTCTAAAATTTATATAAAATGCAAATGATTTTGAATTGGAACAATTTTTAAAAAGAACACTCTTAAGAAAGTTGGAGAATTGACATTATCAGATACTGACTTATATCAGTCTGCTTTCTGTTGTTATAACTGAATACCTGAGGTGGAGTAATGCATAAAGAAAATATATTTACTTCTTGTAGTTTTGAAGGCTGGAGAGCCCAAGGTCTAAGGGCAACATGTGGTGATGGCCTTATAGCTGGTGGGGTTTTCTGCAGAGTCTCATTGCGGTGCAGGGTACCACATGGTGAGGGGACTCAGGAGAGAGAACCTACCTGGCTTTTTATAACAGAACTACTTTCCTGATAACTAACCCACTCTAATGGTAACCCATTAATCCATTAATCAATTACATGAAACGGATGTATCTATCCATAAGAACAGAACCTTCATGACCCAATCACCTCCGAAAGGCCCCACCTCCTAGTACCTTTACATTGGAGATTAAGTTTCAATATGAACTTCAGAGGGGTGAACATGCAAACCACAGCAACTTACTATAAGCTACAGAAATCAAGAAAGTGTGGTACTATATTGACATAAAGATAGGCATAGAACAGAACACAATAGAGTTTTGGTAATAGACCCATATTTACTGGTCAACTGATTTTCAACAAAAATTTCAAAGTAGTTAGATAGGAAATAGGAAAGGAAAGGGTTTTTGGGGGTTTTTTTTGTTTGTTTGTTTTTTGTTTTTGAGACAAAGTCTCACTCTGTCACCCAGATTGGAGTGCAGTGGCACGATTTCTGCTCACTGCAATCTCTGCCTCCTGGGTTCAAGCGATTCTCCTGCCTCAGCCTCCCATGTACCTTGGATTACAGGTGCCCACCATCACACCTAGCTAATTTTTTTATTTTTAGTAGAGACAGGGTTTCACCACGTTGGCCAGGCTGTTCTCGAACTCCTGACCTCAGGTGATCCACCTGCCTGGGCCTCCCAAAATGCTGGGATTACAGGCATGAGCCACCTCACCTAGCCAGGGAAGTCTTTTCAACAAACACTGCTGAATCACCTGGATAAACATATGTAATAAAATGAACCTTGACTCCTACCTCATTTCACATAAGAAAATTAAATGGAACATAGATCTAAATGTAAAAGCTAAAACTGTAAGTCTTCTAATAAAAAAAACGTAAGAGAATATCTTCACAACTTTAGGATTAAGGCAAATATTTCTTAGGACACAAAAACCACTAGCAGTTTTAAAATGGGTACATGAGATTTCATCAAAATTAAACATTTCCATTCCTTAAAAGACACCATTTAAGAATGCAAGCCAATGTTCACATTAAGTATTTCTGACAAATGACTCCTATCAGAAAACATTTAGATAATAGAAAAACAATACAATTTTTTTAAATGAGGAAAAGGTCTTCAACAGACACATTACAAAAAAGACACAGAAATGGCCAATAACCACATGAAATGTACTCATGATCTCTAGTCATCAGGGAAATGCACAGTAAAACCATAATAAGATATGATTTCACACCTACAAAAATAGCTAAAATTTAAAAATGATAATATTAAATGTTTACAAATATAAATGAAGAAATTGGAATTCATACATTGTTGGTAAGATTGAAAATGGATATAATCACTTTAGAGAACTGCTAGGTACAGTTTCTTATAAAGTTAAACTATGGCCAACGATTTTTCTGCTAGGTGTGTAGCCTAGATAAATGAAATTGTGTGTCCACAGCAAAAGACTTTAGCAATGTTTACAGTAGTTTTACTCAAAATAATTCCAAACTAAAAATAACCAAATGCTATCAACAGGAGAATAAATATACAAGTTGTGTGATTATATTCATGCAATGAAATACCACTCAGTAATCAAAAAATCATGAACTATTATAGGAGACAACACAAATAAATTTAAAATACATTGTATTTAATAAAAGAAGCCAGACACAGAAGAATACATATAGTACGTTTCTAGTTATATGAAGCCCCAAAACAGGCAAAACTTATATATGGTGTTAAAAATCAGAAAACTTTTGCCTAAAAGTGGCACAAGTAAACTTCCTGGGTAACAGAAATAGGCAACATTTGCAAAGTCGGTATTCAGGTATATCAACTTGTCTAAGGCAATTAAACCAGATGCATTACATATATATAATTTATTATATATAAATTATACTTCAGTGAAAAAAATCAATCCATCATTGTCAATTTCCAAAGTAGGCCAGACCATCTGCATAAAGAGTTATAAAGGTCCAAAAAATGTCATTGAGAGGCATTTATAAAGAGTCATCACCAGGATGTGCTGTTTTGACAACATGTACTAATAAATTTTCATCAGGCTGGGTGTGGTGGCTCACACTTGTAATCCTAGACTTTGCAAGGCCAAGGCAGGTAAATCACGAGGTCAGGAGCTCAAGAGCAGCATGGCTAAGATGGTAAAACTCAGTCTTTACTAAAAATACAAAAATTAGCTGGGTGTTGTGGTGGGCAACTGTAACCCCAGCTATTCAGTAGGCTGAGGCAGAGAACTGCTTGAACCCTGGAGGTGGAGGTTGTAGTGAACTGAGATCACACCACTGCACTCCAGCCTGGGCAACAGAGTGAGACTCGGTCTCCAAAAAAAAAAAAAAAACTCACCATCTTTCTTCCACAAAGTCTCAAAATTAAGTTATTAAGCTCCTTTACCAGAAACAGCTCAGTATTTCTATGTATATGTAATTCATTCAGATTTCTTGGAATAAAGTCAATTACCTAATGTTACTATAATTTAAATTGACAATCATTAAAGTAGAAGATACAAAAACTAAATGCATGTTACCATGATATTTAAAACTGTGTTTCATAAATATTTCATTATACATATGTTTACGTACACTGCATATGAAGTTAAGTTTATCAAGTTTTAACACTTAGTTGAATAAAGAGTGTGTTAAATATGTCGATGCCCTAACCCTAATCCAGTAGCTTCAGATTGTAGGGGAGAGGACCAACTATTTTTTAAAAATAAATAAATGAATCTCCTCATATGCTAACATACACCAACGTTTTATAAATTCTAGTATGAGGCAATGCAAAATGATAAATAAGAAAAAGTCTCCATTCCCTTGTTAGAGAAGTAAATTAGCAACCCCAAATAGAATAGTATAACTCAGAATTTCTACAAGCAAAAAATTCTAAAACCTTGATACTCAGTGATCAGATAACCTTTAGCATTCTCATTTCTCAAATGTCAAGGTGTATAAAAATCACTTAGAGATCTTATTAAAATGTAGATTCTGATTCCGTAGCTTTCGTTTGTAGATGAAGGGTTTTCATTTTGGCTATGGTTTGAACGTTTGTCCCCTCCAAAGCTCCTGTTAAAACTTAATCCTTAATGCAACAGTATTGAGAGGTAGGGCTTTTAAGAGGTGATTGGGTCATGAGGGCTCTACCCTTTTGAATGGATTAATCCACTCAAAGATTAGTGGATTAATAAATTAATAAGTTATTTAATTTATAAAAATATAAATATTAAAATAATTTATAAATTATTTTAATTTATAAAAATTAATAAGTTATTTTAATTTAGCATAGGAATGAGACTGGTGACTTTATGAAAAAAGGAAAAGAGACCTCAGCTAGCATGCTTAGCCCCCTTACCATGTTATACCCTCTGTAGCCTTCGGACTCTGCAGAGAGTCCCCACAAGCATGGAGACCTCACCAGATGTGGCCTCTTGACCTTGGACTTCGAAGCCTACATAATTATAAGAAATAAGTTTTTTCTTTATAAATTACACAGTTCTGAGTATTTTCTTATAAGCAATAGAAAACTTACTAAAACAACTTCTAGTAAGCTCCCAGGTCATGCTGATTCTGCTAGTCCATAGACCACACTTTGAGTATTTAGGTACTAAAAGTTTTTTGTCTTTTGTTGTTCTTCTCCCAAAAGTAAAAATAATGTTGAAATTTCTACAGTATAAGGAATAGTATCTCCCTGGTTTTAAGAATTTGAACCAAACACCATATGTTATCACTCATAGGTGGGTGTTGAACAATTAGAACACGTGGACACAGGGAGAGGAGCATCACACACTGCAGTCAGTAGTTGGGGGCTAGGGGAGGGACAGCAGAGGTGGGGAGGGTGGGGAGGGATAATGAGGGGAGAAATATCAGATATAGGTGATGGGGGGGATGAAGGCAGCAAACCACCTTGCCATGTATATACCTATGCAACAATCCTGCATGATCTGCACATATATCCCAGAACCTAAATTACAATTTTAAAAAATTTAAAAAAAAAAAATTTGAACCACAGTTTCTCTGTCTTTCTGAAACAAATGTGGCAGGGGAGGTAAAAGGGGCAGAATTGTCACCCCAGTAGCATGAACCAAGAGTATTTTAATATCTATTTCAGTTCACTTAAAATACTAAGAAAACAAAAGAGAGATAACTCAAACAAATAAAATTATAAATTAAAGAGGAGCCATTATAAATGATACTTTAGAGATACAAAAAATTATGAGACTACTATAAAAATCATATGCTAACTGCATCCATAAATAAATTTCTAGAAACTTAAAACTTTCCAATCTGGATGATAATGAAATACAAATACTAACAGACCTATAACTAGTAAAGAGATCAAATTAGTAACCAAAACCTCCCAACAAGGAAAGATCCAGGACTAGCTAGCTTCATAATGAATTAGATTAGACATTTAAAGGAGAATTAATGCCAATTCTCCCCAAACTATTCCAAAAAATAAAGAAAAGAACATACTTTAAACTTATTTTATGAGGCTGGCTTTACCCTAATACCAAAGCCAGACAAGAACACTACAAGAAAGAAAATCACAGGCCAATATCCCTGATGAGCATAGATGTAAAATATCTCAATAAACTAATAGTAAACTAAATTCAACAGTACATTCAAAGTGTCATATGCATGATCCAATGGAATTTATCCCTGAGATGAAAGGATGGTCCAACATAGGCAAATCAATAAACATGATATATTACATTAACAACAAAGAAAAAAATCATACTGTCGTCTAAATACACGCAAAAAGAAAAAAAAAAGCATCTGACAAAATTCACCATCATTTTCTAATTTTTAAAACCCAACAAATTAGATATGGAACAAATGAACTTCAACCTAAAAAAAGCCATATATGACAAATCAGTATCTAACATTATAGTAATGGTTAAAAGATGAAAGGTTTTCCTCTAAGATCAGGAACAAACAAGGGTGCCCAGCCTCACTACTTCTCTGCAACATAGTACTAGAAGTCCTAACCAGCCCAATTAGCCAAGAAAAAGAAACAAAGGCACCCAAATTGGAAAGGAAGAAGTAAAATTTTCTCTATTAGCATGTGACATAATTTTATTATAAAAGACCTTTTTTACAGCCGTGCACCATGGTGCATGCCTGTAATCTCAGCATTTTGGGAGGTCAAGGTGGGCAGATCATGAGGTCGAGAGACTGAGACCATCCTGGTAAAATGCTATCTCTACTAAAAAAAATATGTTAGCTGGATGTGGTGGCACATGCCTATAGTTCCAGGTACTCAAGAAGTTGAGGCAGGAGAATTGCTTGAACCCAGGAGGCAGAGGTTGCAGTGAGCCAAGATTGTGCCACTATGCTCCAGCCTAGTGACAGAGTGAGACTCCATCTAAAAATAAATAAATAAATAAATAACCTTTAAGACTCTACCAAGAAAGTGTTAAAACAAATAAATTCAATAAAGTTGTAGAATACAAAATCATCATATAAAAATCAGTTGCCATTTCTATGTATTAATAATGAACTATCCTAAAACAAATTAAGAAAGCAATATAATTTACAATAGCATCACAAGGAATAAAATGCTCAGAATAAATTTAACCAAGAAGGTGAAATATCTGTACACTGAAAACTCTAAAACGCTGATGAAAGAAATTGAAGAAGACATAGTTACAATTCTTCACTCTGATGAATGGAAAGGCATCTTGTTCATGAATTGGAGAAATTAACATTATTAAAATGTCCATACCACCCAAAGGTATCTATAGATTCAGTTCAATCATTATCAAGATCCCAATGGCATTTTTACAAAAATAGAAAAATTAAGTCCTAAAATTTGTATGTAACCACAAAAAAATTCAAATATCTAAAGCAGTCTAGAACAAGAAGAACAAAGCTGGATGCATCATACTTCCTGATTTCAAGTTACATTACAAAGCTATAATAATTAAAACAATATGGCACTGACATAAAAACAGATGCACAAACCACTGGAAAAGATTAGAGAGCCAAGAAATAAGTCTACGCATATATGGTTAACTAATTTTCCACAAGATATCAAGAATACACAACAGGGAAAGGATAGTCTCTTCAGTAAAACTGGGATAACTAGATATCCATGTGGCAAAGAACAAAACTGGACCCTTACGCATACATAAAAATTAACTCATCATGTATTAATGACAAACAAAAGACCTGAAATCACAAAACTCCTAGAAAATAACACAGGGAAAAAGTTGAATAACACTGGTCTTGGCAATGACCTTTTGGATTTGACAACAAAGATAAAAATAAATCAGTGGGGCTACATCAAATTAATACATTTATGCACAGCAAAGGAAACAACTAATGAAATAAAAAGGCAATCTACAGAATGGAAGAGAATATTTGCAAACCATATATCTAATAAAGAACCAGTATCTAAAATATGTAAGAAACCCATACAAAACAATAGCAAATTTTTAAAAACTGATTAAAGAATGGGCAAAGGATGAGAATAGACAATTTTCCAAAGAAGACATACAAATAATCAACGGGTATATAAGAGGTTCAACACCACCATATCACTAGTTATCAGGGAAATTCAGATCAAAATGACACCACCTCACACTTATCAGCACGGCTATTATCAAAAAGTCAAATGTTAGCAAGTGTTGGTGAAGATTAGAGAAAAAGAAACACTTGTATGCTGTTGATGGAACTTTAAATTGGTCCAGTAATTATGAATAAAAATTGCTCAATTGCTCAAAATTGAGCAATTTTGGTCCTCAAAAAATTAAAAATAGAACTACTATATGAACCAGTCTTTCTACTACTGGCTATGTTTCCAAAGGAAATAAAATCACTATCTTAAAGAGGTATCTGCAGTCCCATATTCATTGAAGCATTAGAATGACCATATGAACCACCAATTCTACTACTGGATATATTTCCAAAGCAATCAAAATCACTATCTCAAAGAGGTATCTGTGGTCCTATATTCAATGCAGCATTACTTACAGTAACCAAGATATGAAAACAACCTAACTGTTCATCAACTGAAGAATGAATAAAGAAACTGGGGTGTGTGTACACATACACACTCTCTCACACACAAGAGAATACTATTAAAACTTAAACAAAAAGGAAATCCCACCATTTGCAACAACATGGATAAAACTGGAGGACAGGGAGCTAAGTGAAATAAGCCATACACAGAAAGACAAATACTGAATGACTTGTTCACATGTGTATGTTGAAATCTAAAAAATAAAAGTCAAACTCAGAAACAGAGTAGAATGTTGATTAACACAGGCTGGGGACGGGGAAGAGAGGAGATATTGGTCCAAGGGTACAAACTTTGAAATATATGATGAATATGTTGTGGAAACCTAATGTACAGCATGGTGACTACAGTTAATAATTTATTTTATACTTGAAATTTGCTGAGAAAATAGAGCTCAAGTTTTCTTACCACACACACACACACAAAAAAAAAAATCATACCTAAGTGAAGTAGTTGATATGCTAGTTAGCTTGATTGTGGTCATCATTTAATGATGTATACTTTTATCACATCGTGTTAACGACCTAAAATATATACAATTTTTGTCAGTCGTACTTCAAAAAGGGGGTAAAACTGTTTAGCCTCGCATAAATAACAAATAAAATGAGAAAAAAAAAAAAGAATACAGGCCAACAGGGCTTGCAGTACAATCTGTAGACCAATGAATGGCATACTATACTAAGTAAACGAAAAGTCTTACATTAAGAAACAAAAAGTGAAAGGGAGAGTAGGAGGCCATGCTTTCAGGTCTATTTCACATGTCATTTGGAAATACTATATCATAGGTCATCTTCCTTCTCAGTAAGAAACTAAAGAGGGTCATTAGACACTTTGCCTAAATTATGTTTCCAAAAGCTTTAGAATATACATGCTTAAAATTTGTTTTGACAGGAATTTGGAATAACTATGGTAGCAGGAGTGAACTAAGGTGGGAAAAAAAATGGTTTCCCTCAAGAAACCATTTGTTAACTCTAGTTTCTTTTTTGTTCTTCTTTTTTGTTAACTGAAAGTGGCTCTACAGATGTAAAAGGACTAGGATGATATTTGGAGTCAGAGATCCTGGGCATAGACGTTGAATATTTCCCTTCTCAGCTCTTCCCACAAAACCCTGGGAGAAGTACTATCACAGAGGCAGAGGTACAGGGCTGCAATTCACCTGCATAACTGGGTCTAACCCAGAACTGCTGAAAGCCTGCTTGTGATGGCAACTAATACAGCTTCAGGGTATCCATTAAATGATGTTTACACCCTTAACAGCAGAAAGTCCTTCGTTACTTGCCTCACTTCTACTGAATTGGACTGTAAGGAATATTGACATATATGCTACCTTCTCAAACATGGAATTCTGTTTTTTTTTAAATCAATCTTTTAATAGCACATAAATCATTCTTAATGGGTGACAAAGAAAAAATAAATTATTTTTACCAGAATGTCAGAATTTAATCTGAGCTCACTTCTTAAAATAAAATATACAGTAGGCTGAATAGACATTAAGAAATCCAGGTTATAGAGTTAACACTGCCATTAGCTAACTATAACTTAAAGAACAACCTGCTTAGTGGTTTTCTAATTCTTAGAAAAAAAGAGAGGTGAACTTGGTAATCTGTAATCTTCCTTTCAACTATGAAAACAATGATTCATATTATCTGTCATCAAAGGATTATTGTGATAACTGAAATTTATACTTTTAAAACTGCTTTGAGAAAACATTGGTTTATTTAATCTTAAATATGTTGAGCGAATAAGGTTTGCTTGGGTCATATGGTTTGTCTGGTGCCTGTCCTCAATCAACAGACTCAAAAATTCAAAATCAAGTTTGCTGACTCCAGAGTCCTTTCCGTTATATCCATTCAACAACAAACATTTATTAAATGCCTAATATGTGACAGATATTCTTTTAGATGCTGGGAATTCAGAGGTGACTAAAATAAATAAGGAATCTGCTTCCATGCAATTTGTGCAGGAGACTAAATAGATACTTCAGATAATTTCAGATACTTGTAAGTGTATAATGAAAATAGTAATGTATCACTTGGGGCCAGGAGGAGAGGAAGGGCTCCATTAGATCTGGAGGTCAAAGAAGACCTCTCTGAAAAGGTAACACTTGAGCTGACACTTAAACAACATAAAGGAGCCACATGTGATTGGTTCTGGGGACAAACTTTCCATTCCATTGATAAATAAAGTAAGTTTGGTTTGTTCCAGAAATAAAAAGGTCGGTGAATCATGCATGTGGGAGCAAGAGGAAGAATGGCAGCGACTAAAGTAAAGTAGCATGATTCACAAGCAGTATATTTAGTTAAGAATTGTTTTTCTAAATGCAAAGTGTGTCTACTAAAGGGTTTTAAGCATGGGTGCATCATGATCTGCTTTTCATATTAAGTAGATCATCTCATGCTGAAAACTAAAGCTCTCTATAAAAATGTAAGAATTATTTCATTTTAAGATGTAGGAAATCAAGAGTAAAACTGATCTTTTAATATCCTCTTCTGCGGTTCATATCTCTTCCACCTTGTTGCTTCTTACATTCCAGGAATATAAGAAAAACTTTCAAAATGAGGGTCTGTCAGGAAAGACGCCCTCTCAAAATTTGGTAACTATGCTTGTTTATAAAACCTTCAAAAAAGAGTAAAGACTAAATATAGTTCATTCATGAGACACTAATGCATACTTATTTAAAGGTTCTGTCACTGAACTAAATTGTAAAATAGGAAAAGGTGGGGAGTGAAATTCTGGTCCCTGCTCTTTTATACTACATCTACAGTGTTCTGTATTCTGACATTAAGGTATTAGGAGGAAATACCAATCAGATTGGAACAGAATTTAGAAGGGCAAAATAGGGGCAAACTTGCAAAAAAAATTTAAGAATTCATTTGTATGTGTGTTTATATGTATTAATTTCTCATAAAGCTATGAGAAATAAAAGTATGGAAAGCACAAAGAAAGGGGTCTGACAACTATTGAGCTCTCAATAAATAGAAGCTATTGTCATAATTAAAGATAAAAATGCATTTCAATTTTTAAATGACAATGCATGCTTGAATAAGAAGCATAAAGACTTATAGCCAACCCACTATTTTCTTTCTTTTCTTTTTTTCTTTTCTGAGACAGAGTTTTGCTCTTCTTGCCCAGGCTGGAGTGCAATGGCACAATCTCGGCTAACTGCAACCTCTGCCTCCCGGGTTTAAGCAATTCTCCTGCCTCAGCCTCCCAAGTAGCTGAGATTACAGACATGTGCCATCACGCCTGGCTAATTTTGTATTTTTAGTAGAGATGGGGTTTCTCCATGCTAGTCAGTCTGGTCTCCAACTCCCAACCTCAGGTTATTCACCTGCCTTGGCCTCCCAAAGTGCTGGAATTAACAGCATGAGCCATGCACCTCGCCCAGCCAGCCAATCCACTATGAAACTGTTACATTTTTAGTCTACTAAAAATTAATGAGAAACTAAAGCATTCATTTTAAACTTGTTTCATAAAAATGTTTACTCTTCCCTCAGTTGCTGTATATCCTTTAATGTTATTTGAATATCTTGCTTGAAATACAAGAACAGAATAATAATCCATTACCAACTGAAAAAGTTCAGGATCAAAAAAAATCCCCTAAAACAGTGATTTTGATTAACCTTAATCAAGAATAGTACAGATCAAAGACTAAACTGTCTTTCAATCTAGATGATCAAGACTGAACTTTTACTATTTCCAAAGAAAATTATATTTAAAAAAAAAAGTCATGTGAAAAGTTAATTAAAAATTATACCACCAAAAATGCAGGGATAAAGGCATCATAGATGTATCAATTAATTAATTTAATTGTGCATTATTTTTCTGGAGAAAATGGGGGAAATCACAGCATTTCCCATCACTCTAGTAACAGCGTGGCTTCTAGCCATTTTTGAAACTAAAAACCCAAGAGCACACATCCATCTTCTTTATCTCCCCTACATTTAATGGATAACTCATAAGGAGGACCACGTTGCCCTTCTCTTTCATCACTGCATGATTAGTGCCTCAGACAGTACTTGGCAAATCACTGATCCTCAATAAATGTTGGTTTAATTAGATCTTTTTCAACTTCCAGCATGTCTTCTATCATCCCCTTATTTAACCTCACTGATAATGCCTTCCTCCTCTCACACTTAGTCTACAGTGGTATCTACCTAAGTGATCTCTCAACCACTATCACATCCCGATCTAATTTAAACTGCTAGTTTCAGAGTTTGTTTTCACACTGCAGAACGGGTGAATGATGTCTTGATTGGGTTGTACACTATATTACATAATATCAAAACCACACAGGAAGGAGGGAAATGCAGTAACTTGTTTGTCTGGAGTTTGTAGGAATTGTTTAAAAATCAAATCTGGCCACAGCAAATTCTAAATATTCAAACAACAATACACATCTATATAATGAGACCAGTACAATTCAAGAAATGGTGTACAGTGTATTTTATTTGCCTGTGTCAGCAAATTCACTAAAAACAGGCCACAGGATTCTATTGGTGATTTCAAACTGTGCTAAATGCAGCCTTTTTCTCTACCTCTAAATTCCTCTTACATTACATTAATCAGCCCAATTTCTTACTTGTTTTTCTTCACTTAGCTTTAATTTTGACAAGAAAATATCAGAAAAGTAAAGACATCAGTTTCCAAATAGAAAACTAATAAAACTAATAAAACTTTAAATTTCTAACTCAGGTTAAAACTTTTCTCCAACTATCTAACTTTCCAATCATTAGTGATAACACCAAAAAGAATTCTGGATAGCAAGTCAAGTGATCAGAGTTCTAGTCCTGGATGTGCCTGGTTTGCCTACTTAGAAAGTACATTGTTAGCATATCCAGGGTTAAATAATACAGGATAATAAATCTGAAATAAAAGGCATAGACAAAAGAGAAGTCGGTGAAAGGAAACAAACGGAAATTAGCACTTTTTCATACATCAAGTGATATGAATAAAATCATCAATAAGTAACTCCAGCACCCCAACTGCAGTTTCTAAATATCATTTTCCATTAAAAGGAACCAAAGCTCTTTGGAAAAATAGCACAAATTACAGAGCTGAGACATGTGAGACAAAAGACAGACATCTTGGCATTCTGAAAACAAGAAAACTCTCAAAAGCTACTGGAATTAGAATAACAGGACCCAAGAGCCAATTTGAAAGGTTTCCATTGACTAAAGATGAAATCATTTGATCATTTTAAAAGAATAATTTAAATAGATTGAACTATATATGAGCTTACAATGACAAATGAAAGAAAACACAATAGGTCACCTTTGAAGTTTGCTAATAAATAGGCATAAATAAAGAGAATAAGCATTTATCCTACTTTTCCTACATGTACAATATTTCAAGGCAATAAAACAATTGATGAGGAAACAATAAATTCTAGAAGAATAATAGAATTAGAAATTCATATTTTTAACCCCTAATGAAATAATAAATCTAGGCAAGGACTACCAGTGGCTGCTAATATTATTAGGTGAAAGATTAGAGAGAAAATTTATGACAGATGCATTAGGCTGTACTACATGTGAACCCACTCATCTACCTTAACATCATTAAAGTGGAATCAGACATATATTCCTCCAAACATGATATAGTAGGAGGAGCACAACACCCTGTTCTGTGAATTACTTTTGCCAACAAAAAGTTAAACTTGAATCCACTTAAGTCACCATAGCTACCTAAATACAAGAAATTCAGGAATGTGTTATATGACACTAAGAAGACAAAACGAGCAAAATCTAAGAATTCTAAAATTATTCGATAAATAAATGGTACGACAAGGGTGAGGAAACTTCAGAGACATAGATTACATGCAATTGTGGACTTTGTTGGTAGATCCTAATTTAAACCACTAAATGTAAATAGGTATTTCTGAGACAGTGATATTCACCATTTAAAAAATGCATGTGTGTGATATTAGCAAGGTGTTGTGTTTTCTTTAGGTCCTTATGTATTCAAATGGATATATAATCTTTATATATATATATAATTCTCTCTATATAGAGAGATATATATGTTATATATATATATAACATATATATAATATATATTTATATTACATATGTAATTCTCTCTATATAGAGAGAATTATATATATATAATATATAT
>PVKP010046207.1:0-15712 GCA_004027715.1 Plecturocebus donacophilus | reverse complement strand
TCCCTAGACTAAGCACTAGTTGCCTCTCAAGATCTAGTCTCTTCTTCTTCAGTAATAGAATCCTATACATAGCTCGGCACAGAATAAAATATCTATCACAGCCCCGTTGCAGCTAAGTGTAGCCAAGTGACCAGATTCTAGATAATGAGATGTGAGCAGAAGTGCTCCCTGGGACTCTGGGAAACTTCTTTCATAAAGGGGACAATGTCTAATGCTCATCAGCCACTCTCAACCATGAAGACCCAAGATAGCAGGAGACAGCAACATAGCAGGAGCCTGGGTCCCCTGAAGACCTCTGAGCCCCCTATCAGCCCTGGGCTGTATACTTCTAGATTCTCAGTGTGAGAGAAAACGTGAATCTTGTTTAAACCATTGTTATTTTGAGTTCATGGTCACATGCAGTTTGTTCAACTCAGTAAATAAATAATGTGTATCCAGGAGTGTCATGCTGCAAGAGATAGAACCTATCATCGGAGGAGGTGAGATGGCAGGTGATAAAGGAACAAGGGCCTTGAATGCAGCAGCAAACTGTGTTACACATTGACAACTGTCGCCTGTTCTTCCTTGGAAGAGAGACCATAAGCTGAGATCCGGAAAGAAGTCAGAACGTTGGCAGGTGGTGACTGTGGTGGCTTCGTAATGTACAAACTGGCCGAGGCTGAGCTATATCCCCAGAATGTCCTTTCAATAGGCTTCCACTGGGCTGGGCCACAAGAGAGATTCTCGGGAGATTTGCAGGGCAGTAAGAGCAGCCGCTGTCTTGTGGCTGCACACACACACCACCATCACCATCACTGATCAGCGGACTCATCTCCTCGGCGTGAAGCAGCAGCTGGGTCTAAAACGGCTCCACTTTCCACTGGGTCCTCCTCGTCCCAGGCATGCAGTTGCACAGGATCAGGGAGCTCTGCATTTTCGCTTTGCACTGGCTCCAGCATACTGTCGCTGGTCCTGCCCAGCGCGTCTGTGTCCTGATTAAACTCTGATCTGTTTTCTTCTTTCTCTTTTAACCTTTTAACAAAATCCTGTGAGGAAAAGAGAGATTGAGCTCAGCCCACAGCCATCCTGCCTGGGGCAGAGAGAAGAAGACCGCAATGCTGAGGAAGGGATGTCCGTCTGCAGCCCCGCTTCTGTGCCCCCCGCAGAAGCATGAGAGGTGGTAGCTGGAAAACTGCCCTTTCGAGGAGATGTCATGGTGTACTCTCCACTTCAAGCAGTGAGCCTGCTGGCAAGGACATTCACCACCTTGCCAAAGCCCTCTGTTTCCGGCAGCCTCAAAACAGAGACATTAAGTGGGAGGGCAGAGCAGAAAGTAAAAGGCAAGGCTGAAAAACTGTGTAGACAAGATCTTTGGTTGCCTACTCACTTGTGAAACTGACTAGAAGAAGATGAGCTAAAAGGCTATGAGGTTTCTCAGAGAAATATCATTCTAAAAAAATTCCAACCTGACTGGAAACAGCCTGTGCAGTTTAAAACCCAAAAGCAGAGCCTTGGGCTACAGAAGGGAGAGGACTAGGAAGACCCCCAACAAGGCCATGTTCGGTGCCTAAGAACAGAAGGTGGGCTGTGGGAGAGGCTGACAAAGGAGGTCCTGGATCCCAGCCAGCAGGGCTGCCCAACGCCAGCGAACCTCGAGTGCAAGATAGCTGCTGAGACCCCGTGTGTTTCCCACTCTCCCCTCTGCTCACTACACAACTGAGCTGTGTTTTTTCCTGTTCTCTCTCCACCATTACTGGTTTGACAAGGGCAGACACTCATCTTTCTTTTGTGGGCAATATCTCGACTGAACCACGCTTCGAGCCACGGAGTGAGGGGCTGGATGCGTCCATGGGACAGTGCTCCTCCAGGAAACCCATGTACACAGCACAGGGAAGGAGATGCCCTCGGGCGCCCTCCTATACCCAATCTCCCATGCCATTTTCCTAGTAAAATACCAATGCTGGTATAGTATACCCCAGAATAAAGGAGCGTGGCCCCATGGTTAAGCTCTGCCAATGATATATAAACAGAAGAACAGTGAGGGGCTTCAGGAAAATCTCCAGAAAAGGTACAGGAGATGTGCCCTTCATTTTCCTCTTTTCCTTCTTCCAGCTACTGGAATAGAAGTGTGGCATCTGATGTTCAAGCAGCCACTTTGGCTCATGAGGACAGATGCTAGATTGATGGAAAGACAGCAGAGGACATATACAGTAGGGGTCTGGGTCCCTGAAGGCTGTGGAACCACTGTACCAGACCTGGATTGCTGAACTCCAGACCTCTTTTATATAAAAGAAAAGTAAGGCTCCAGCTTATTCAAGTTAATCTTAGCTGGAGTCTTCTTCCACAAGCAGCCTGGCCTAATGCTAGCTCATACAGTCCCAGTTGCCTGGAATTCTAGCTGTTCACCAGAATCCAAGTTTTTCCTGTTTATCTAAACATATAGCCAGCCTACATTTCCTACCTCCCTTGCAGTTGAGATGGTCGTGGGTGACAAAATTCTAGCCATTTTTGAGTGGCTTTTAGGATGTGACAATGACTCCTCCATTCTCTTTGTCTCCTTCCTCCAGCTGGATAAAGAAACCAATAATATCCTCGGTGACAGTGGAACCACAGTCTAAAAGGAGCCAGATTCCCTGAATCACTGCATGGAGCAGAATTCCCTACCAACCAGAAACAGCCACTGGTCTACACTTACATGAAGGAGAAGTAAACTTCTAATGTGCTTGAACAATTATGCATTTGGAGTCTAATTACTAAAGAGTCTAGTCTACCTTGGCTATCACAGACCTAAAGGGAAAAAACTAAGATGCACCAGATAGGATACGTTGGGCCTCAGTCATGGTAACTTCAGTTCTGAGTTCTACTTCCAGCAGGGGAAGCACTCATCAGGAAATCTGACCCAAAAACCTATCATGCAGACATGACAGTCACCCAGGTTGGGGGATTACAGTCCGATGATTCACTCCATTTTCACTCACAGCAAAATTAACTCCAGACCACATTTGCTGAGGGGTCTGAGCCGTCTGATGTGGGTGCTGCTTGGTCAGCAGTGACCAACGGACTTGGCAGAGCTCAGTATTGAAAGCCGAGGGAGCCTCAAGGAGCTAAGGACTGTATATTCAGCTTTATTTGGGGGTTAAGCTAGAATTAACCTATACCTATAGGCAGGGCCCTCAAGTTATTGCTGGGATAAGCTAATCACATGAGCACCAACATGGTTAATAAGCCAAATAAATACAGAAACTCTACTTACAACTTCCATTTAGGAACTTTTTACCTCCAGTCAAAGCTTAACGCAGTGGTTGTGTCTCCAAACACTGATGTAAACGTGCCTCTGACCCTGCGACTTACCAGCAGCTGAGTCACCTGGAGCCTTCACTTAACTTCTCTGAGCTTTCGTTTCCTCATCTATAATGTGAAAGTTATGTTAGTATCTTACTGAGAAGGTTGTTGATTTAAGGACTTTATACACTTTAAGGACAGCAGAAAACACATCACCCCCACTGTTACTATTAGATGAATAACCTCCTTTTGGACAAGAGTCCTCCAAATAATTATTTTGAACCCAACCTTTTGTAAATAGAGTAGTGTCTGTAATCTATTTAGCACATACATGTAATAATATTTCAGATAAATATGTATGCTATTGTAATAATACTAAAGTGCAAGTCCTTTAAAAATTTTAAGTGAATGTATGATCACTTGGCATTATTAGTATAATAATTTTCTCAAATAATATTGATTCGCTAATTTAACAGATATTTGCTAGGGACTCATTCATTTTTTTTTTTTTTGAGATGGAGTCTAGCTCTGTTGCCCAGGCTGGAGTGCAATGGTGCGATCTTAACTCACTGCAACCTCTGCCTCCAGGATTCACACAATTCTCCGGCCTCACCCTCCTGAGTAGCTGAGAGTACAGGCACCCGCCACTATGCCCAGCTAGTTTTTGTATTTTTAGTAGAGACAGAGTTTCACTGTGTTGGCCAGGCTGGTCTTGAGCTCCTGACCTCGTGATCCGCCTGCCTCTGCCTCCCAAAGTGCTGGGAATACAAGTATGATCCACCATGCCCGGCCGCTAGGGACTCGTTCTACGCCAGTGTTATGGATTGAATAGCTATATTCCTTCCAAATTCACATGTAAAATCTAATCCCCAATGCGATGGTATTTAGGAAGTGGGGCCTTTGGGAGGTAGGTGGTTAGGTCATGAGGGTGGAGCCCTCACAAATGGGTAAGTGAAGTGCCCTTATAACTGGCTCTGTTTCTGCCATTCAAGGAGACAATGAGAAGTTGGCAGTCTGCACCTGGAAGAGGGCTCTCACAAGAACATGACCATGCTGCCACCTTGACCTTGGACTTCCAGCCTCCAGAATTGTGAGAAATAATTTTTCTGTTGTTGATAAGCCACTCAGCCTGTGGTATTTTGTGATAGCAGCCTCAACTAAGACAGCCAGGCACTGAGCTAGGCACTGGCCGGAGCTCTGGAAATACAACGGAGAACAAATCAGACCTGGGTCTTGTCTACCCAGAACTTACATCGGTGGGAGCAGGACAAGAGCCACTCCTACTGTCCTGAGCAGTCAGCAACACTCCTGGATAATGTGCAGCACTCCTGGTGTTCAGAAATGTCAGGATCCCAGGGTTACACAGTGCTGAATTCTTTCCAAGCCCCATGACTCTATTTTCCTATCACGCTCAATAACTGGTAATGGCCTTTTGCCTCCTAAGATCACCTTTAATATAACTTTCTTTGCTTGAATCTAAATATGGACACTTCTTCCAAGGTCTTCATGAGTCCTGGTATGAGGGAAACTTACCTCTCAAACCCCTGAGCGTTCGCCTTTCCCTACTGATATTTGCTCACTGGGAAATACCGTTTCTTTAAAAAAATGAGAAACTAGAATTATTTAGATGCCTGTCTACATCCTGTTGGTCTCTGTAACTGCTGATACTTCCACGTTCCCCTCCTTTCAGACAGACAGCCTTCTGGGGGTGCACACACATTCTGAGGTTGTATGGATCGCAGGGACGAATACTCACTGAACTAAATGAAGCCAGGAAGTAGACACACAATGTGGAAAGTGGCTTTTCACCTGTCAAAGCCAAGCAAAGCTGGAGCCAGCTACAGTGGGTGACAATCAAAGCCTTGTCATTGTGCCCTGAGTGACCAGAACCAGGTCAACAATTTAGTCAAGATGTGTCAATGACGATGTTGGTGTCAGAAGTAGATGAACCTAACGACCCCTTAGCCCTGAGATTCTGGCCTTAGAACTCCTGCCTAGCAGGTGGGGTGCAGGTCTCCACAAAGCCAATCTAGATAATGCAATTAAGAGAGGCCAAAGGGTCACTGATGCTTTGCTTTGGCAAAATGCAGAGTGCTGCCTCCGCACAGGTCACAGAGTCAGTGTCCCTCTTTCAAGGTAAATCTTTGCTGTTTGTCAGCCCATGACAGAACTGGCGAGGTGAGAGCAGAGCCCCTGTGGATCCCACTGTTCCTGAAATGCTTGGTATCTCCCTTTCCAACCTCGAGGGTCAGAGCTACTATTATATATCTTCTACTGTGATGATTGGGGTGTGTGTGTGTGTGTGTGTGTGTGTGTGTGTGTGTGTGTGTGTGTGTGACATGGACAAACATCCACCTAATCTCTCAACTGACCTAAATCACGGACTGATCAGAATCTTGAGGGAGCTCTCTCATCCCTTTCTGGATTCGCATGCCGACTGCAGTGCTTGGCACTATCTTGCCATTCAATAAATGCCCGGCTTTCGGGTGGCTCTCTTTCTCTATCGTATCTCCTCCTCTTCCCCTTTGTGCAGAAGGCATAATGAGCATCTCAGTCATGATAAAGACAAAGTTCTGTGTGTCCTGAAAGTGAAATTAAGAGTGAGTTCTTTTCCTCTAGCTGAGAGAGCCCTTTCAGAGAGAACATGGACCCACCAGTAAATAAAAGCAAATGTAGTCTCCTTTGCTGCCATCGTAGACACAGTGGGGAGGAAAGGGTCGATTTCTAGCCCAGGAGATTAAAGGCTACAGACTGGGCCACTCCAGGTAGGGCACACCCCTGCAGGTGGCATCTGGGGTTGGTGGGGATCTGGCAGTTGGCAAGGTCTCCCCATCTTGTCAGGACAGGGTCAGCATTTGCAACAGCAGCATCCAGCATCTGTCTGCACAGTGGCAGGGACTGCATGTCTGGAGAGCGGCCTCCTCTCCCTGCTCTCTGGGTATGGCTGACTCTTATCAACGGCAGCCAGGCAGCCTCAAGCTAGGCAGCTCCCATCCTCAGGAAACTGCAGCACCTGCTATAAATCAATCATACTTTTTGTAATTCAAACATCACAGTTGTGCCTACATTTAAATTACCATGCTATAACTTAGTTGCATCATCTTGTAATGACTTAAAGCCTACAACTTCAACTAATTAAAAAGACAATCTGGTGAGCTGAGGAGTCTTGCCACAGGGTTAACATGCGGGGGGGGGGGGTGGGGGGAGAGGGGTGAGGGGTGGGAGGAAGGCAAATCTATGCTTTCTCAGCAATGCCTGTGGACAACCCAACACTCTGCTGTCCCAGGGTCCATAGTAGTAGTTACCAGACATTTTAGGTCAATATTGAGTAGTTGCATTAGAGGAAAATAAGGATCTTTTCCCTAATCACCAAGTGTCTCCTCACCTACTATGTATGTATCCAGCACAGTGCAGAGTCAAGAGTCCTAAGATATTGGCCTTTCTCTAAAGGGGCATGTAGACTAGCTCAAGAGACAAATACACATGAAATGATGTCAGTACTGAATTGCATAATAACAACAATAAATGTAGTAAAAGATGAGCCAGATGAAAAACAGTGCTTCATGGGATGATATGGAAGGCAAGCCCCCATCACCTCATTCTTAGTGGCAAAGATATAATTTCAACTAACATCTCTTTGGCAAATGGAAAGACTGAAGTTCAGTACTGAACAAATCCAGGATTTGTTCACACAGCCAAGATTCAAATTCAGGTCTGCCAACTCTAAGATTTCTGGCCTTTCTACTATGGTTTATGATTTATGAATTTAAACCATTGCTGTTTGTTCTGTTTGGGGAAAAAAAAAGTTCCAGCCTTCCTTAACAGGATAGTTTGCAGACGACACACTTATCGACCACAAAGAGTGGGCAAAGCTGGATTTGTCAACTTCCATGAGTCAAGGTCTTTGTCCACTCTGCAAACTGCACAGTCTCTGAAGCATCATTTCGCTCTGTATGGAGCACTAGAGTGAGGATAGAGTTGTAAATGGTAAAGAAGTAATAATCACTAGCCAAGAGTGGGGACTGTTTGCTATTTTGCAAGTGAAGCAGTGACTTTGTTTTTTCTGTACGTTGATAAAATGAAGGTGTAGATTTGTTTTGACCCACTTTATCATGGTCTCAGAGTGAGTTCTTCTGAGACTGGTATTCTGTGACAATTGCTCATGTCCAACAGAAGAATAACAAGATCTAGCCATGAGTGCCAATTACGTTCCACATGCCACAGGCTGCTCTTTCATGTTGTTTTTCTTTTTCAATATCAAGTGATAAGAATGAGCATGCCTAAAATTCCGCAGTTGTAAGGAAATACATCAACCAAAAGGTTCAGACTGTCCTGTAAGACCCATAATAAGAGTCTTAATGTGTTCTTAAAAGAACATTCTTTCTTAGCCTATTTGAACATCCTTCTCTAGACTCAATTTACTTCTGAGCAACATGTTGGGCCATATCTATTTTAAAGACAAGAAGAGCTAACCCAAAGTCCCTTGTCTGCTATGCTGTTTCATCTGGTAGTTATAATAGCATTTCCTCCCATCTCCCTGCAGGGCCTAACCCAACAAGCATCCTTGTGAAGAAAAGAGCCCACAGTCCTCTGTGCAAGCCTTCTCTTTCCCTAACCCTAGGATGTCCTGTCTATTTAAATATTAGAGGTGAGTCAAATGTAATTCTCTTTAATGAAAAATAAACAAGTGAAAGAACCCTAAATACTCTTTTGGCAAAGATCCTTTCAGAACAAACAATCTTCAGTGTTAGAGATTTATGCTTTTAAAAGAAGTCAGAGCTAGGAAAGGAGCACAGGAGAACAGGGACAGCCAACTAAACTATGAGGCAGGCTTCTCTGAAAAAAACAAAACAAAACAAAAACAAGTGACTTTTTTAGTGTGGCAAGAAAAAAAAGTAAAGTATGATACAGCTAGTGCTTCTCAGAATGACAAGTGACAAGAGAGGTTTCTTCCCACCCCTCCCATAGTCCCAAGGAGAAAAGGGCTCTGTAAAAATTAATATTCAGTTGAAATGAAGTATTTTTCACCTCTAACTTATGATAAGCCTGTGATACTGGCTTCTGTAGACTCTCGTGAAGGCAAATTGCTCAGCACACTGACTTTGGCAGATGTCAGTCATACAAGCGATCACTAGGATATCTATCACAAACACAAGCCAGTTGTCATTTTCCAAGGCATCAACTGATTGCCAACTCAGGTCAGGAAGAAACCATTCCTCTTCCTTCATCTGTAATGTTACTTACCTGTTTGCAATGGGGGGATGGGGAAGAGGGAGGGTTGGCACTTTTCATGACATAGTCCAGCATTCTGTTAAATTGATCAGAAGTCCAGTTGCACACAGTGTCTTCTACCATTAAGACCAAAAGCCTGTTTTCTTGAACTTGAACTCCTGACCTCAGGTGATCCACCCACCTTGGCCTCCCAAAGTGCTAGGATGACAGGAGTGAGCCACCGCGCCCGGCCGTGTTTTCTTGCTGACATTCTGTAGGGGAAACAAAGTCAAGGGCAGGGATGATCATTGAGGCTTCCCAGTGTCTTGCAAGTTCCAGGTCAGCTTGTTTATGCTTAGAGCCCCCTGACAGAGAGATGGATGTGTTAGCAGGTTCTAGGGCCTGTGGTTTCCCTTATGGAAATGCGAGGGGACCATATGTGCTCCTTGCGTATCAGGGTGATTGGACTTGGGTTGGTTGTGGCCATAGCATGAACTGGAGCATTGGCTGTGTTTGGCATGACAAGATTGGCACAGGCCACCTCACACCTTGAAAAATTTGGAGCTGATGCAGAGGTGAATAAACACATTGAAAACAGAGGCTGCAACCTCAAATTTCTACAGGGACCAGACAGGTAATATGCCTGAGTGAAGCAGGCCAGGGGGTAAACTGGACAGTGTAGGCCCCGTTAAGGTGCACAGTGGCCACTCAGCTGCCACTGGATTATGATCATGCAGGGATGTGAGTTTAGAGTTGTCAGCTTTGCAAGAGAAGCTAACAGTCTGGTGTGTATGTTAAATCCCCTGATTCTGGCATCTAATTAATGCCCTTAGCAGTCCAAACCAAACAGTTTGTAAGCTGCCATTTTTGCAATCTTGAGTTAATGGTGCTAACGTCCAGTTTCTTTGTTTTCTAACATCCGTGGAATAGCTTTGTGAATGCAAGTGTTAAGACATTAGAAATCTCATCCCCCAACAGTGAAAATACAAAAGTTAGGCCAAAAATAAATAAATAAAAATACTTCTTAAATGTCACAGTGCTCCCATGGGTTTGGCTGGGGTGACAAATTAAGGGACACAGCTGAGCTTTCAATACTGTGTCAGTAACTAAACAGTAATGGTGCCTCAGGGGGTCTGAGTCATTGAACGAGCACTACAGGATAGCACAATACTAGGTACACAAAGTAGGCAGAGCACAGTCTCCCTACCTTTGAAAAGTTTATAAATTCATTGAGAGTATTATGTTTCCATGCACTGGAGCAGTTAGGGGAAAAATGCCAAAAATGCCAAGATAACATCTAAACAAGTGTGCAGTGGGCCCTGAGAAGTATGATGATTCTGCTTCCCTCTTTAAAGCATCTCTTCTTAATAATGGTCCTTGATAAAGAGTATAGAAAAGCAGCATGATGGTCGTGTGACTTGCTAGATGGATGCTATTTCTGTTGGATGAGATTGGACATCAATAGGTAAAACCAATAAGAGGTTGTGTGCCTTTTCTGGCTCTGAATTCTGGAATCTATGACATTTTTGGACAAATAGGTCTCCTAAGACACTGGTTCTAAAAATAGCGGTGGGTTTTAATGGTTCTATGAATTGAAATCAACAGTATTAAGGAGCAACGAGCCTAGATCAGTCTTCCAAGAACGAGTGCTTGGATGAGTGGTTCTCAAAGTGTAGTCTCTGGCCATCGGCCTCACCTGGCAACTTGCTACAAATGCATATTGTTGATTCTCATTCCAGAGCTATTGAATCAGAAATTCTGGGGCTGAGTCCTAGCAATCTGTGTTTTAAACAAGGCCTCCAAGTGATTTAATTCATGCCAAAGCTTTAGAGCCGCCGTTATTTTTGGGAGACAGGAAAACCTCAGGTAACCCACAGTTGAAGTCTAGAGATGTTCAGTCTCTTCTGCAAGGAAGTGTTACCAGTGAGGTGTAATAGAGTCACCAAGATAGCATGTAGCTGGAGGAGCTGTTGCTTGTTTGACTGAATTTTTTGGTAATTTTTTTTCTCATTTATGTGTTTGTTCTGCACTTGTTTTCAAGCTCCGTTGATTTCTGTATTAGCTCTCTATTGTTGCTATAATAAATTACCACAAGTTTCATTGCTCGAAGTAACACAAACGTATGAGAGTTCAGCAGGTTAGAAGTCCAACACAGGTGTCTGGATAAAATCAAGGTGTCAGAATTAGAGCAGACTCCTTCCTGGAGGCTCTAGGGGACAATCTGCTTCCTTGTCCTTTCCAGCTTCTAAAGGCCACCTGCTTTCCTTAGCTTGTGGGTCCTTTTCTTATAAATGCAGATGTTGTTTGTAAAAACCAGCAATGTTAGGCTGTCTTCCTTGGGAGGGCTGTCTCTCTTTTCTTACTCTTCTGCCTCCCCTTCCACTTTTAAGGACCCTGTGATTACATTGGGTGCACCTGGATAATAGGCACACTCCCTATTTTAAGATCAACTGATTAGCAAATATAATTCCCCTGTGCTACAGAAGATACCATAGTTACATGCTTCAAGAATTAGAATATATTATATCTTTGATGGAAGAAGGTGCATTATTCTGCCTACCATAAGAGATTGTGTTTAGAGAGCTTGTATTTTTTTTTTTTTTTTTTAACATCAGGAAATGGAGCCTGGTGAAAAAATGTAATTTCTAGCCTCTTCCTCCACACTAGGAAACTACCTTTCTGTGTCCTGGAGAGACTGTGTAACATTCAAGGGTGAAGACATAAACTTTGTAGTAGTTAAACTGAGTTGAATTTCCTACTCTGGCACTTACTAGACTGATACGGTTTGGTTGTGTAGCCAACCAAATCTTATCTTGAATTCCCCTGTATTGTGGGAGGGACCCTGTGGGAGGTAATTGAATCATGGGGGCAGGTCTTTCCCAGGCTGTTCTCGTGAGAGTGAGTAAGTCTCGTGAGATTTGATGGTTATTATAAGGGGGAGTTTCTCTGCCCAAGCTCTCTCTGCTTGCTGCGGTTCCATGTAAGGCGTGCCTTGTTCCTCCTTGCCTTCTGCCATGATCGTGAGGACTCCCCGGTGATGTGGAAATGTAAGTCCAATTAAACCTCTTTATTTTGTAAATTGCTGATAAATGTTTTTATCAGCAGTGTGAAAACAGACTAATATATAGATGTAATAACTTTTTGCAAGTTTTGCAGTTTTGAACCATACTTCCTTTATTCTGAAGTGGAGAACATCCTTTTCTCATACAATTGTTGTGCTTACATAAAATAACGTGCCAGATACATAGTAGAAATAAAATAACTGATGTTATTACTTCCTAAAATTCTAAGTTTCATTTCCAATTGCTGAGTAAACCCAGTTAAAGTAACTAACCTCTGTGTTTGGATGTTGTCATTAACGCCACATAACATTTCCTTAGGATATCTACTTTAAGCAATTTTATGGTGTTTGAGTTTCAAAGATGAACAAGTGACTTGTAAGTGCAAAGTGTTACGGCTGTTTTTAATAAATAGGTAATACCACCCTTTTGGGGGATAGTAGAGAAAAGAAGATGGGTTTTTAAAAAAAGATTCTGAGTTACTCAGAATTAAGAAAATGAACCTTTACTGTCAAGATGATGAGTCTTCCAACTGCTGGTGGAAGTGGTGGATAGATTTTCTTTTCTACTAGATTTACTTCCTGATATACACGTTTATCACTCAAGCAAGGACTATTCATCAAGTAATTTTCCGTCTATACCCCCAGCTGAAGCCTGACAGGCTGCGTGTTTATTATGCACTCTTAAAAAGCTGGAGCTCATTTGCTCCTGCTGTGGGGAGAGGAGCAGACTCAGACAGAGGAATAAGGTCATTCAGTGGAATGGCTATTCACCACAGTCAAGCCTAAATATTAGAGAGGTATAAAGCAACCAGAAAAAGCTCTGATTATTGCCAGAAATAAAATATTGATCACATAGTCCCCTAACTTACCAACTTCCCTCTTAATGATTTGAATCCCATGTATTCATTCATCAAACAGTTAATTGAGCCACTCCTATAGACCAGGGCCTGTGCATGGCTATAGAAAACATTATGTCCGTGCCCACTTCCCCCTCCACACTCCATCTGGAGCCATGAGAGACTAAATAACCTTTTATTTCTGAAGATTAGGTGCTCTTATAAAACATCAGTACTTATAATTGTATCCTGCAGTGGAAAATTGTGCAAATAATCTTTTTCTGAAGGCATGGCCATAAATTGTACGGTATTACTCGATCTATCTTCTTTTAACACTAAACAAAACGAAGAGAATACATTGTGCCTGGCCCCTAGAAATTTACCTTCAAATAGAAACAAGCCTCTAACTCCACACACACAAGATGATACACTGAAAACTGAATAAATATTGAAGAATCTAAATTCAGCTAATTAGCAAGCCAAATCTTGCTTCAAATTATATTGACATGATCTATTCTGTTGTTGATTAAATGAGGTGCCTCTTAAGCCAAAAGAGAAGATCTTAAGCTAGTGTTTCCTCCGTCCAGGTCTCTTCTCTCCCCGAAATTTGGGCCGGAGCAAGCACAGCTGAGGCCAGTTTTACTGCATCCTGGTGCTCAGAGGGGCTAGGGTTCACTAAGTAGAAAATAGAACAGCAAGGACGTGAGGGAGCTGGATGGCGTTTACAGCATGGGTTCATTGATAAATCGGGAGGCTTATGAATTGTCTATGCACAGAAACACCTGTTTTTAAACAGAGACATGTATTCAACACGTGCCTTCCAAAAGTAATTGAAAAGAGGCTGATGGCCTATTGTTTGGAATTTGCCTGACCAGGACTCTTGTATCCATGCAGACACAGTGGAATTGCTGCCTGTGTCCTTTGACTTAGCCAATTTCAACAGTGCAGCGGAGGAGGGGTGAGAAGAGACTGGGAGAGGAAGTGTCAGTGGGAGAAGCCAAGAATAATTGAAGTAGTGTGGCATTTCTAACCACTGTCTCCTTCCGTGAGCTTAGGCCTGGGAGTCGCCGTGAAAGGGAGCCTTAAAGCTACCAAGCCCCAAATTTCTGTGTCCCTGAGGCATCTTAAGGCATTGACATCTCTCCTTGAATAGAACATAAGTCTAGTCCTTGAAGATGCAGTCCATTTTTTTAAAAAAGAAAGAAACATGGTCCCTAAACACAAATAACTTCATCTGGTTCCCAAGCAAAGAAACAGAGATGTCTACTAAAGGCAAAATACCACTAGCGTGCTTCCTGCCTGAGCAGAGACACTGCACTGCACGGAATGGACCATTCTGGAGATTTTCAAAGAGAGTATTGACTCGGTAATCTCCTATGCTGACTTGTCACCTAACCGTGTCCTGTAGAGGATTAGGTGATATGATAGTGGCGGGTTAGGTCCAGTGGAGATTGGACTCCACTGTGATCAACACGCAGAATAACCAGCATGCGCGAAGTGTCTTTTGTAAGGGGAGCAATGAGGCGTTCTTTCTGATGCTTTCCCTTTCTAACTTTTGCTAATCATGGGTCTTTTATCTGTGAGCTAGGACAGTTTCCACTGCTTGCTCTCCAACCAGGGATAGGTTTTATCTCAGAAAAACAGAGGACAAACCTCTTAACCTAAAACTAAGACTCCCTCTGGGAGATTCCAAAGAGAGGCAGCTTTGATATAAGAAAAAGGGAGTTGGTTTAGGGTCTACCAAATGTGATCTTTGGTAGTTTCTAGTTCCCTAGGTACTATTTGCCTGTCTCTAGAAATGAAACTAACAGCACCTACTTCATAAAGTTGATACAGACATAATGAGATACCAAATATGTAAGGAAATGAAAAATATTCCACAAACATTCCTTCCCTGAGTTTGTTCCTTCCTTTCACCAAAACGCACACATTCCATCTTTCAACTCTGCTGCTCTTCTCATGCATGCTTATGTTTAGGGCCCTGAAATAAGCAATCCTGAGTCAACATCTTCCCTGCAAACACCAAAAGGTGTGAGCAGGGACAGCACACCCTTGGTATTGATGTGTTTCCCATCCACAGCCGCATTCACCATGACACCCAGTATTAGTCACTGGGTTCCCGGGGCCAGCATTGACTGTTGTCTTCGAAAATGCAGAATCATTACTAACAAAAGTGGTATGCCCATTATTATCATCTGTGTAGTGACCCAGCAAACCCCCACATTCCTATCGAGCCACTTCTGTCTACCGAGGGGCTCTGTGGTTGATTGTCTGAGACAGATCTGCTTGCAAAGAGGCTGATTTGGGAAAGTTCAACAGCCCCACTAAGTTGCTCTGTGACATCCTAACTTCCTACAGGTCACTTCTCAATGTTGTGTTTTAAAGTTTGATTGGAGATACTCTTATTCCTAAGAAATCCACTAAAGAAAACTGTTCTTCCAGGAGTCCCATTGCATTCCCTGGGAAGGGTCCACCCTTTGCTCCTGTTCCCTTTCCTCTGTATCCTAGAGGACCTATGACAGCGCTGTCTTGCTGCCTCCTTGTTTGTGTCTTCCATTGAACTATAAGCTCCGCACATGCAGGGACTGTGTTTGTTTTTTTCACATCCAACACTGAATGTGAAAATGACACTTGACAAATATTTTTCAAGCACATCGAAATGAGTTTGATCAGAGTAGTCTAGAGGTGCCTTGCACTGCGAGTGTCACTAAAGCTCAGGGATGTCAGAAAGGCCAGCCACGGAAGGAAGATGCTGGCAAGATTCAGTAAGTACAAGAGTGTATGAGATTGAATCACCCGGACAGGGAGACACAGGGAGACACAAGCAAAGGCATCTCCTGCCCATGTGACTTCGGTTAAGTTGCTTAACTTCTTTGTCCATAGTTTCCTCAGCACTGAAACAAGGGGTGATCATAATATCTACTTTATAGGGCTGTTCTGAGGATGAAATGAGTTAATATTTATAAAGCACTTATAATAATGTCTTTTCTGAAATGAGCACACCTAAGTGGGATGAGGGAGACATACACAAAAGTTCCCAAAGTGGAGGTTAATTCAGAGCCAAAGACATTGCTGGGGCATTAGAATTAGACATGAATACAAGTCCCAGCTGAGGCATTTACCCACTGGGTGGCCTTGAAGAAGCAGCTTGCATTCTGAGTCTTGCTTTCCATAGCTATGAAATGGGCTCAATCACAGTTATCTCCCAGGATTGTTGAGACAAGTTTCCTTTAAATGTTGAGAATAGTGAATGGCATTTCTTTTTTTTTTTTTTAGAATAAAAGAGAGAAAGAAAGAGGAAGAGATTTTAGAAAAAGAGAGAAAAGGAGAAAGAAAGAAACAG
>PVKP010046206.1:0-15710 GCA_004027715.1 Plecturocebus donacophilus | reverse complement strand
ATTGGTTGTCTGCTTATTTGTTATTTTCATCCCCTATTCCTTCCTGTCTCCATTGTTAAGCACAATTATTGGCATAAAAGAGGTTTTTAATACCCATTTTTAGACTGTATTCTAGCCTGGGCAATAAAACAAGAATCCCATTCTCTCTCCCTCTTTCTCTTCCTCTTTCTTTCTCTCTTTCATTCTTTTTTTTTTCTTCTTTCTTTTGCTGTTTCTTTCTCTCTCCTTTTCTAAAATCTCTTCCTCTTTCTTTCTCTCTTTCATTCTTTTTTTTCTTCCTTTTGCTGTTTCTTTCTTTCTCCTTTTCTCTCTTTTTCTAAAATCTCTTCCTCTTTCTTTCTCTCTTTTATTCTTTTTATTCTAAAAAAAAAAAAAATTTTTTTTCCTGGATAAAAAAATTATCCAGGAAATTACTCTTCAGGATATTATCCAGGAGAACTTCCCAAACCTAGCAAGGCAGACCAACATTCAAGTCCAGAATTACAGCAAACACCACAAATATATTCCTCAAGAAGAGCAAACCAAGGCACAAAATCATCAGATTCAACAGGGTTGAAAGGAAGGAAAAAATGCTAAGGGTAGCCAGAGAGAAAGGTCAGGTTACCCACAAAGGGAAGCCATCAGACTCAGCAGATTTCTCAGCAGAAACCATACAAGCAAAAAGAGAGTAGGGGCCAATATTCAACATCCTTAAAGAAAAGAACTTTCAACTTAGAATTTCATATTCAGCCAACCTAAGCTTCACAAGTAAAGGAGAAATAAAATCCTTTATGGACAAGCAATTGCTGAGAGATTTTGTCACCACCAGGCCTGCCTTACAAGAACTCCTGAAAGAAGAAGTAAACATGGAAAGGAACAACTAGTACCAGCCACTCCCAAAACATACGAAATGGTAAAGAGCATCAACACAATGAAGAAACTGTGTCAACTAGCGGGCAAAACAACCAGCTAGCATCAAAATGGCAAGATCAAATCCACACGTAACAATATTAACCCTAAATGTAAATGGGCTAAATGCCCCAATCAAAAGACACAGACAGGCAAGTTGCATAAATAGTCATGACCCATCGGTGTGCTGTATTCAGGAAATGCATCTCACGTGCAAGGACATACATAGGCTCAAAATAAAGGGATGGAGGAAGATTTACCAAGCAAATGGAGAACAAAAAAAAGCAGGAGTTGCAATCCTAGTCTCTGATAAAATAGATTTTAAACCAAAAAGATCAAAAGAGACAAAGAAGGAAATTACATAATGGTAAAAGGATCAATGCAACAAGAGGAGCTAATGATCCCAAATATATATGCATCCAATACAGGAGCACCCAGATACATAAAGCAAGTTCTTAATGACCTAAAAAGAGACTTAGACTCCCACATAATAGTGGGAGACTTTAACACTCCCCTATTAATATTTGACAGATCAACGAGACAGAAAATTAACAAGGATATCCAGGACTTGAACTCAGACCTGGACCAAGCAAACCTAATAGACATTTACAGAACTCTCCACCCCGAATCCACAGAATATACATTCTTCTCAGCACCACATCACACCTACTCTAAAATTGACCACATAATTGGAAGTAAATCACTCCTCAGAAAATGCAAAAGAACGGAAATCATAACAAACAGTCTCTCAGACCACAGTGCAATCAAATTAGAACTCAGAATTAAGAAATTACCTCAGAACTACATAGCTTCATGGAAACTGAACAACTGGCTCTTGAATGTTGACTGGATAAACAATGAAATGAAGGCAGAAATAAAGATGTTCTTTGAAACCAACGAGAACAAAGACACAATATACCACAATCTCAGGGACACATATAAAGCAGTGTCTAAAGGGAAATTTATAGCAATAAATGTCCACATGAGAAGCAAGAAAAGATCTAAAATCAATACCCTATAGTTAAAATTGAAAGAGCTAGAGAAGCAAGATTAAAAAACCTCAAAAGCTAGCAGAAGACAAGAAATAACTTAAGTTCAGAGTAGAACTGAAGGAGATAGAGACACAAAAAACTCTTCAAAAAATCAATAAATCTAGGAGCTGGTTTTTTGAATAGATAAACAAAATAGGCCACTAGCCAGATTAACAAAAAAGAAAAGAGAGAAGAATCAAATAGATGCAATAAAAAAAACTATAAAGGGGATATCTCCACTGATTCCACAGAAATACAAACTAACGTCAGAGATTACTACAAACAACTCTATGCACATAAACCACTAAACCTGGAAGAAATTAATAAATTCATGACCACCTGCACCCTCCCAAGCCTAAACAAGAAGAATTTGAAACCCTTAATAGACCAATAACAAGGGCTGAAGTTGAGGCAGCAATTAATAGCCTACCAACCAAAAAAAGTCCAGGTCCAGATGGGTTCACAGCCAAATTCTACCAAACATAGAAAGAGAAGTTGGTACTGTTCTAGCAACCAAAAAAGAGGGAATTCTTCCCAAATCATTTTATGAGACCAACATCATCCTGATACCAAAACCTGGCAGAGACTCAATAAAAAAAGAAAATGTCAGGCCAATATCTGTGATGAACATAGATGCAAATATCTTCAATAAAATACTGGCACCCCGATTGCAACAGTACATAAAAAGCTTATCCATCACAATCAAGAAGGCTTCATCCAGGGGATGCAAGGCTGGTTCAACATACGCAAGTCTATAAACGTAATTCACCACATAAACAGAACAAAAGACAAAAACCACATGATTATCTCAATTGATGCAGAGAAGGCCTTCGACAAAACTCAACAGCCCTTTATGCTAAAAACTTTCAATAAACTAGGTATCAATGGAACGTATCTCAAAATAATAAAAACTATTTACAACAAACCCACAGCCAATACACTGAATGGGCAAAAACTGGAAGCATTCCCTTTGAAATCTGGCACTAGACAAGGATGCCCTCTCTCACCACTCCTATTCAATATAGTATTGGAAATTCTAGCCAGAGCAATCAGGCAAGAAAAAGAAATAAAGGGTATTCAATTAGGAAAGGAGGAAATCAGATTGTCTCTATTTGCAGACAACATGATTGTATGTTTACAAGACCCCATTGTCTCAGCCCAAAATCTCCTTAAACTGATAAGCAACTTCAGCAAAATCTCAGGATACAAAATCAACATGCAGAAATCACAAGCATTCCTATACACCAATAACAGTCTAACAGAGAGCCAAATCCAGAATAAAATACCTAGGCATATAACTAACAAAGGATGTAAAGGACCTCTTCAAGGAGAACTACAAACCAATGCTCAAGGAGATAAGAGAGGACACAAACAGATGGAGAAACATTCCATACTCATGGTTAGGAAGAATCAGTATCGAGAAAATGGCCACATTACCCAAAGTAATTTATAGATTCAATGCTAACCCCATCAAGCTACCAATTACCTTCTTCACAGAACTGTAAATAACTACCTTAAACTTCATATGGGACCAAAAGATAGCCTGCATAGCTAAGACAATCCTAAGCAAAAAGAACAAACCTGGAGTTATCACAGTACCTGACTTCAAACTACACTACACGGCTACAGTAATCAAAACAGCATGGTACTGGTACCAAAACAGAGATGTAAATCAATGGAACAGAAGAAAGGCCTTAGAGGCAACGCCACACATCTACAACCATCTGATCTTTGACAAACCTGAAAAAAACAAACAATAGGGAAAGGATTCCCTGTTTAATAAATGGTGTTGGGAAAACTGGCTAGCCATTAGCAGAAAGCAGAAACTGGACCTCTCCCTGACACCTTACACTAAAATTAACTGCAGATGGATTAAAGATTTAGACATAAGACCTAACACTATAAAAACCCTAGAAGAAAACCTAGGCAAAATCATTCAGGACATAGGCATAGGCAAGGACTTCATAACTAAAACACCAAAAGCACTGGCAACAAAAGACGAAATAGACAAATGGGATCTAATTAAACTCCGGAGCTTCTGTACAGCAAAAGAAACAATCATGAGAGTGTACCAGCAACCAACAGAATGGGCAAAAAATTTTTGCAATCTACCCATCTGACAAAGAGCTAATATCCAGAATCTACAAAGAACTAAAACAGATTTACAAGAAACAAACAAACAAACCCATCCAAAAGTGGGCAAAGGACATGAACAGTCACTTTTCAAAAGAAGACATATGTGAGGCCAACAAACATGAAAAAATGCTCATCATCACTGGTCATTAAAGAAATTCAAATCAAAACCACATTGAGATACCATCTCACACCAGTTAGAATGGCAATTATTAAGAAATCTGGAGACAGATTCTGGAGAGGATGTGGAGAAATAGAAACACTTTTACACTGTTGGTGAGAGTGTAAGTTAGTTCAACCATTGTGGAAGACAGTGTGGCAATTCCTGAAGGATCTAGAAATAGAAACTTCATTTGACCCAGCAATCCCATTACTGGGTATATACCCAAAGGATTATAAATCATTCTATTATAAAGACACATGCACATGTATGTTCATTGCAGCACTGTTTACAATAGCAAAGACCTGGAACCAACCCAAATGCCCATTGCTGATAGACTGGACAAGGAAATTGTGACACATATACACCATAGAATACTATGCAGCCATTAAAAATGATGAGTTTATGTCCTTTGTAGGGACATGGATGAATCTGGAAACCACTATTCTCAGCGAACTGACACAGGAACAGAAAATCAAACACTGCAAGCTCTCATTCATAGGTGGGTGTTGAACAATGAAAACACATGGACCCAGGGAGAGGAGCATCACATACTGGGGTCTGTTTGGGGGTGGGTAGGAGAGGGACAGCGGGGGTTGGGGAGGTTGGGGAGAGATAACATGGGGAGAAATGCCAGATATAGGTGACAGGGGATGGAGGCAGCAAACCACCTTGCCATGTATGTACCTATGCAACAATCCTGCATGATCTGCACATATAACCCAGAACCTAAAGTACTACAAAATAGAGCTCTTAAGACATATAAATAAGAAAGTCTAACATATTTGTAGATGGAGTCTCAATAGGGAAGATGAGAGAGAATGGAGCATAAACAATATTTGAGGAGATAATAGTCAAATTTTTCAAAGTGATAAAATGCCATATACCCACAGACTTAAGTACTATAAATCCTAAAGGGACAAATATAAGGCACTTTACAGTAAAACTGCTAAAAACAAAAGATAACAGAAAAATCTTATAAGTAATCAGATAAAATGTGACACAATCCAAGACATATGTCTTTCAAAAAGACACAATAAAGTTACAGCTAAATTCTTGAGAGAAATAATAGAAGTCAGAAGCCAATGGATTATTATATTTAAAGCTTGAAAAACATTAACTGCCAATCTAGAATTCTATAACCTTTAAAAATATTCTTCAAACATTTGGGAAAAAAATAGGACATTTCTAGATAAAGAAAATCTTACTTGAAAAAATCAGCTAGGCTATGCATGGTGGCTCAAGTGTGTAATCCCAGCATTTTGGGAGGTCAAGGCAGGCAGATTGTTTGAACCCAGGAGCTCAAGACCAGCCTGAGCAACACAGTGAAACCTCATCTTTACAAAAAAAACAAAAACAAAAAACAAAAGCAAAAAAACCTCAAGAACAATAATTAGTCAGGAGTGGTGGCACATACCTGTAGGCCCAGGTGGGAGAATCACTTGAGCCCAGGAGGCTGAGGTTGCAGTGAGCTGTGTCACACCACTGCACTCCAGCCTACATGACAGAGTGAAACTCTAAAATTAAAATTAAAAAAAATAACTAGAAGACACTATAAGTGAAATGCAAAAGATAATTTTTCAGATAGAGGAAAAATGATTCCATATAAAGAAAGAGATGCATTTTTTAGTAACTAGGACATCTACTAAGAGAATATTAAAAATGGATAAATAACAAATTAATAGAGGGAGAATAGTATACTCACATGAATTTTGGTTTCAAAAGATAAAGCAAAAATATAAAATTGAATACAAACTACTGAGAAAAATAGAAAACAATTACAAAGATGGTAGCAATAGGCTGGGCATAGTGGCTCATACACGTTATCCCAGCACTTTGGGAGGTCAACGTGGAGAGATCACTGTGGCCAGGAGTTCGAGACCAGCCTGGCCAAGATGGCAAAACCCTTTCTCTACTAAAAACACAAAAATTAGCTGGGTATGGTGGTTCACACATGTAATCCCAGCTACTAGGGAGGCTGAGGCACCAGAATTGCTTGAACCCAGGAGGTGGAGGTTGCAGTGAGCTGGGTTCATACCACTGCACTCCAGATTGGGAGACAGAGTGAAACTCTGTCTCAAAACAAAAACAGATGGTAGCCATAAATCCAACTTAACAGTATTAACATTAGATGTAAATGTTTTAATACTTCAACTAAGAGACTACTGTCTCGACGGGGTGCAGTAACTCACACCTGTAATTCCAGCACTTTGAGAGGCTGAGGTAAGGGGATTGCTTGAGTATGGGAGGCCAAGGTTGCAGTGTTCTAGACTCCATCGAAGAAAAAAAAAAAGAAGAAAGAAGGAAAGAAGGAAGGAAGGAAGGAAAAATCACACGCTACTTAGAAGTGTCATATTAAATATAAGGACAATTATGGAGCATGTAAAAGGACAGAAATAAATATACAAACACTAATCAGAATAATACTGCTAATATAAGGCAAAGTAAATCTAAAGGCAAGAAGCATTTGGAGAAATAAAAGATATATTTCAAAATGTTGAAGAGTCAATTGATTAGGAATATTCTAATGTTTTACTTTTACATGAGCCTAGTAATATAGCCTAAAAATATGTATAATAAAAGGGAAACCAGATAATATCACAATCATAGTAGAAGACTTTAACATATTTTTTTTTCAGTAATCAAATGAACAAGCAGGAAAAAGATGTATGTATCAGTAAAGATAGTAAAGATCTAACAGTACAACTAACAGTTGCTCAGAGTAGGCTCTCTGACCACACTGGAATAAAGTATCTTTTTTTAATATCCACAGTGGATAATAAAAATATCTTTTTGTTATTGATTTTGTTGTTGATTCCCCAAATATCTGGAAATGAATCAGTATACTTCTTCAACTCACATATAAAAGAAAAACAATGTAAATAAAAAAATATTTTGAATTAAATGGTTATGAAATTTGACAAATCAAAACTCATGGAATGCAGGGAAAGCTATGCTTAAATTAGCAGTAATATAGCTTTAGGTACATACATTAAAATATATTTAAAAACAAATGATCTAAGTAATAATTTAAAGAAGTTAGAAAAATGACAGTAAATTAAACCCAAAGAGAGCAGAAGGCAAGAAGGCAGAAATATAATAGCAGAAATTAATAACAGAGAAAACAAAGGCCCACTAGAGAAAATCAACAGACAAAAATTGGTTCATTGTAAAGATGACTAAACCTTTAGTAGGATTAATTGAAAGAGAGAGATAGAAGCAAAAACTGAGACAGTAATAGAGAAAGAAAGTGACAGAGAGCGAGAGAATGCAAAAGTACATAAACATCAATTTCAGGAATGAAAAAGGGACAAAACTATAGAATCTGCAGATACTAAAAAGCTCATCAGAGGGTATTGTAAACAACTCTATAGTAACAGACTTGAAAATTTAAATGAAATACACAAATTCCTAGAAAAATTAATACAAGAAGAAATTTAAAAAATCTAAAGTCCTCAATCTATTAAAGAAATTGAATCTACAACTAAAATTCTCCTAATATAAAAATGTTAGGTTCAGATAGAGTTCCTGGTGAATTCATCTAAACAGATAAAAAAGAAGTGTTGTAAATCTTACATAAACTCTTGGTGGACCCGGAGAAAGAGGGAATGCCAAAACATGATGAAGACATTATAGGAAGGAAAATTACAGACCAGCTTCTCCTATGAACATATTTGAAACAGTCCTTAATAAAGCACAGAGAATTCTCACTTGCCATGGTAGTCAGGGGCGATAAAACTGACGATGCAAGCTGAAGTCATACAAACTGTGCTTAATAATCAATGGGAAAAACTTCAATTCTTTTTTCATGACCTTCACAAATTTTTGGTCAAAATATTAACAACTTTTATTGCCCATTCTAAATATTTAGGGAAAATTTAAAACTGGTAAAAGTAATATTTAATTAATATGCTGTAGCTTATAACATTTAATACATTGAGATAAAGTGTTTTGTTTCTTCATAAAAAAAAAAAAAAAAAAACTTACCAAGAGTTTTCAAGGAGTGTTTGCTTTCTTTTTGTCCTGTAACTGTGAAATGAAGTGAGCATCTTTTCCATTCCTTGGTAAATTGTCATATTCCCAAGTGCAAGTTAGATTCACTTCTAACATTTTATACTTTGCACTTGCAATGCTGTTAAATATCTCTGAGAGTTCCTTTAATGTGAAGGATTTTTTTTGCCAGCATCACTTTCTGTGGAACATCTTCATGCTGTTTATCACAACTCCTTTCTTCATTTATGTCAATGAACTTGTTGTCACTGAGTTCCCTGGTTGCATGTCTAGGATCTTGAATGGAGGCAGGCTCAGCATTTCTATGATTGGCTATTTTTCCTTAAAATATGTTTACATTTGATTAGAATTTCACTCTAGTATTTATCCCTTCCTTTCTTTGTTGCACTTTCATATTTGTTGGCCAATGCCCTCTCTGGAGTGTTCAGTTTTGTAAAATGTTATGTGGGTTTATTACTGGGTAACAAGCAGGCTACATATATACTTGACTATATACTTGACTGTCATGTTGTCAAAGTGTGAACTGAGAAACACTGACTGGTCAATGCTGTGACCAATCACCAAGAGACTTTGAAAGAGATAATGCTATTGTTCACTGATGATGATGAGAGCTGTTATTTATGTAATGATTTGTAGACTAAAGAGCCAGTGCTTTGTGCAATCAATCACTCGCAGTTAACGTACCTTGGTAAATCAAGCCTGACTATATTGTTAGGGGACTGATGTTATTTAACTAAATGATGGTAACTGAAATTTATTCATATTAGAAGCATGCAAAGTGAGGCCTACCTATACAAGTAAAGACAATGGTTCTTTCTTGATCTGGGTGCTGGTACATAGATATTTGTTTTTTCAAATTCATTGAGCAATACAGTATCATTTTTACATTTTTCAAATTTATATTTCAATTAAAAATTTCCTTGGAAACCATTTTAATATAATTCAGCACATTAAAAGAATAAAATTCATATGATCATCTCTATACAAGGAGAAAAAGCATTTGATAAAATTCAGTAACATTCACAAAAAGAAAAACTGAAATGGAGGCAATTTCCTCAATCTACTATAGAAAACTACCTAAAGCATTATAAAAAACTGCATCAAGTGTCAATTAGGTATTAAAGAATACCTAATTAAATGGAAGGATGATCATGTTCGTGAATTAGAAGATGCCAATTCACCTGAGATAAATCTATACATTCAATGCAATTCTAATTAAAATCAGAGTAGTTTGTATCATGTGTGTGTGTAAGTGGACAAGCTGATAGGAAATGTAAAGGAACAAGAATAGTTAGGGAAACCTCAAAGAAAAAGAACAAAAGTGGAGAAGCGACATTTTTAGCTATCAGAATTTACTATATAAAGTTATGGTAATCAAGACACCATAGTATTGGCACCGGAATACTCAAGTAAAACAATGAAACAGAACAGAGTCCAGAAACAGACCCGCATGTAGATGATTACTTGATTTATGACAAGTAGGCACTACTTGTGCTACTACTGAGCAATAGGGAAATGACTTTTTAATAAACGGCGCTGGGTCAACTGAATATTCATAGAAAAAAGTGATTCTTCGCCCCCGTGTTAAACCATGAATAAAATCAGTTTCAGGTACATGGTAGATCTAAGTGTGAAAGATAAAAACAATAAATATTCTAGGATAAAAATCAGCAAAATATCCCCATGAACATGTAGTTGACAAAAATTGTAAATAGTACTCTAAAAGCATTAATCAAAATAGAAAGAATTGACGGACTGTATTAAAATCTGGAATTTGCGTTCATCACAAAGTACCATTAAGAGAGTGAAAAGGCAAATGATAGACTGGAGTAGGTATGTGTAATACTTCTATACAACAATGAATTCATATACTGATCCAAAGAACTCCTACATATCAGTAAGAAAAAGACAATGTAAAAAACAAATGAGAAAGATACTTCATAAAAGATATTCTAATAGCCAATAAATATGAAAATATGTTCAAGCTCATTAGGCCTCAGGGAAACCAAAATTAACATAATTAAATACACTGTAAGCCCAAAAGAATGGCTACAACGAAAGAGACTGGCAAATAGTAACTATTGGCAAAGATGTAGAGCGCCTGCGATTTCCATACTGTGCTGGTAGGAACGTCCTGGTAGAGCCATTTTGTAAATGTATTTGACACTAGCTCCTGAAGTTGAATTTATGCAAACCCAATTGCCCAGAAATTCCCCTCATAGATATTTACCCTACAAAAATGGATACACATATCTCCCAAATCACGTGCTAGAATGTTCCTAGTGGAAAGTCTGCAAAATTGAAAACAACCAACCTTAAAATGGATAAATTATAGTGTCTTCACACAATTGAATACTATGTAGCAATAAGAATAAGCAAGCTATGATTTGAATGAATATTATAAGCAATGTTAGCAAAAGAAGTCAGACATAAAAGTGTACATAACATACGATTCCATTTATAAAATTTTGGAAACGGAGTAAAAGTAACAGAGTGAGCAGATTAAGAACAGTTACCCTGGCAAAGGAATGATAAGGGTTGGGAGCATGAGGTGAACTTCTGGTTAGGTTATGTTTCTTGACCTTAGTAATGATTAAATGGGTCCGATCTCTGTGTACTTGGCTAAAATTTTTACTTGAAATGGAAAGAACCAGGAAGATGTATATGTACTGACGTAGAAAGGTAACCACAATATAGCAGTAAGTGAGCGGGGAAACAGCTAATTGTAGATCACCAAATATAATATGATTCTGTACGGGTAAAAAAAAATGTGCATTATTATATCCAAAATAAATCCATTAAGGATTTATTAACAATGCTTATCTCTTTGAATTTTTATTTTTCATTTTATGAAATTTTGTTGTTGTTTTAAAATAAGCATTAGTTATAGGTTTGAGACCAAAATAATATTTAAAAAAAAACAACTTTCTAGCTGAACTTTCTAGAATTCTAAAGGTATCTCACAGGCGATACAATGCAGTGGCCATGAGAGTGACATCTCTTTGAGGGACCAAGGAGTGTCTAACGGAGGAGAGGACAGAGCACCTGGACAAGCAGATCCTTCCTCATGAATGCAAATACACTTTAATTCGCCTCCCTCAGCTTGTGCTCAGGGAGCCGGTTCTGTCCCATTCTCTGAGCAAAGAAATAACCCAAAAGGCACAGATGCCCAGCTCTGTCCTGGAGAAGGGACTTGTGGTGTCGCCAAACACATAAACTCCATGCTCATGCATCATTTTACTTCACAAAAGGCACAAAGAATAGTTATTACTTGTCATGTCATAGGAGTAACACTCAATAAGCTTACCTGTAAACCTTAGATTAGTAAGACAAATTTCAACCTACTCCTGTTATGCACAACCAAACATCCTTCTAACATAATCATGCTTTCCTCAACTGATTTTTATCATTCCAAAGTAATTAAAATTTCTAATCATCCAATGTTATGTTTATATATTGTTGTTGTTATATATGTTTATCCAATCTTATGTTTACATATTGTTGTTGTTATATACGCTTACATATTGATAAAAGAGGTTCAGTAGCTAAGAATTATACTTGAAAATAGTGGGCAGTCTTTAAAATATTTTTATTATATATGTCAGGACTATATATGGTGAATAAAGAAGTTTTTCAAGTAAAAATAGAAAACATGCCCAAGAAAAAAACAGAATCTGTGTGTGCATGTACGTGTGTATACAATTTCCAAAAATCCAGTGTATACAACCTCCCCTCATAGAAGAAATAGAGAACAAATTTTAGCCCATTTTCCTTAAAAAACAGAAGACTCTGGCCAGATGCAATGATTCATGCTTGTAATTCCAGCACTTCGGGAGCCAAGGTGGGCGGATCATGAGGTCAGGAGTTCAAGACCAGCCTGGCTAACAGAGTGAAACCCTGTCTCCACTAAAAATACAAAAATTAGCGGGGCATGGTAGCATGCACCTACAATCCCAGCTACTTGGGAAGCTGAGGCAGGAGAATCGCTTGAGCCCAGGAGGTGGAGGTTGCAGTGAGCAAAGATCATGCCACTGCATTCCAGCTTGGGTGACAGAGAGAGATTTTTGTCTGAAAAATAAATTAAATAAATAAATAACTCCTGATGAATGAAGAAGTCACTCATTCAAATCAATGCCCAGAACTAAAAAAAAATAAAAAATAAATAAATAACATAGCATAAAGGAAACCAGCCGGATGTGGTGGCTCACACCTGTAATCCCAGCAGAACTGTGGGAGGCCGAGGCAGCTGGATCACCTGAGTTCAAGAATTCTAGACCAGCCTGGGCAATACAGTGAAACACCATCTATAGTAAACCACAAAAAATTAGCTGGGCATGGTGGCATATGCCTGTAATTGTAGCTACTGAGGAAGCTGAAACAGGAGAATCACTTGAACCTGGAGGCAGAGGTTGCAGTAAGCTGAGATTGGGCCATTGCACTTCAGCATGGGTGACAGAGCAAGACTGTCTTCAAAATAAACAGAAAAGAAAAGGAAGGGCATGGATACTAGACATTATGCTCAGATTTATAGGCTTAAGAATAATAAAAGAAAACATTAAATAATCATTTAATATGACCGTAAAAACATAATATATTTTCATTATTTTGTCTCATCCAGGTTAGAACCACAGCACATGAGCTTTATAATAATGGGGATTAGTCCCACAGTACAGCAGTTCCCAGCCTTCCGTGGCACCAGGAACTGGTTTCAGGGAAGGCAGTTTTTTCCAGACTGGGGGTGGGGGATGATTTCTGGATGATTCAAGTGCATTACATTTATTGTGCACTTTATTTCCGTTATCATTACATTGTAATAGATAATGAAATAATTATACAACTTACCATCATGTAGAATCAGTGGGAGCCCTGAGCTTGTTTTCCTGCAACTAGATAGTCCCATCTGGGGGTGATGGGAGACAGTGACAGATCATCAGGCAATAGATTCTCATAAGGAGTGCACAACCCAGATCCCTCACATGTGCAGGTCGCAATAGTGTTTGTGCTCCTACGAGAATCATGCTGCAGCTGATCTGACAGGAGGCGGAGCTCAGGTGGTAATGTGAGTGACAGAGAGCAGCTGTAAATACAGATGAAGCTTTGCTCCCTCTCCTGCCCTCTGCTCACCTCCTGCTATGCAGCCCAGTGCCTAACAGGCCACGAACTTGTCTTGTACGTGTGGGGGACCCCAAACATACAAGGAAGGGGCACTTTGGGTGACAAAAGGCTAGACTAGAAAGCAGGCGCTAACCACAGCCTGCCATTTTCCATGGGATGAAATGGACCCCGCCTGCATTTCCCCAACACACAGTGGTCTGAGTCCACAGGTGACTGTGTGATCCACCTAAGGTAGACTGCTCCTCCCACTGCATGTTCTTCAGACATAAATGCCATATCTGATAGTACAGACCTGTGCTGCGAGGAAATGGATAGGTTTAAATTAAAGAGCACAGTAAATGCATGAATAAATAAAAGCATATGGGTATAAACTTCTTATACATGATGCAGAAAAGAACAAGCGCATTCTGAGCAACTTGGAAGAGATTTCATCTTTCACAGTATGCAAATGCATTTTGCTATGACATTTTCTATTTTTGTAAGGATGATCTTCATTACTACATTTACGATAAGAACTATAAAATTGTGTATCTGTTTGAACAAGAACATATACATAATTACTCTGTGGAGATATTTTCAAAAGTGTCAAACTATGAATTAAAACACTGGCACATTTTTTAAGGCTTCTTACATGGTTCCAAAACATGTCGTTTACAGAAGGAAGGCTCAGTAAGATGGATGAGAACATTTGTACGGAACAGTTTCTAAAATATCAGTGATTTATTTTATTTAAAGTAAGCTTGAGCTCTGGTTATATTAGATAGAAATTCTTCTGATGAGGGGGAAACATGTAGCTGCACAGTGAATCCAAGGTAATTCAACTACCCTGTCTCTTCTGAGGAAAAGGCTTTATGTGGCCGAGATGAAATCCACGGTTTTTCCAACACAAGCAAGAGCTCCGTCTCTGCCTGCGGTGAGCAGCTCCGCACTGCTCAAAGACCTGGCCCTTTTGTTCAATGACTGTCAAGCACCCTCTCTTTCTCTTAAGTCCAGTAGGTAACTGGAAATGGCGCAGTCCAGCGCAGTGTGCTAATTCACTGGACTTCCACCAGGTCAGCAGAAAGCTCAGCAATGTTCCTTTCCTCTAGAAGGCAGACAGATCTCCTACATCTTCTGGGAGATACAAATGTACAGAGCTACCAAGGATGCAGGTGGGATACTAGTAAGAAATTATCAATGTTTGCATTTGACTAAATCAAAACATAATCCAGGGGAAACTGATTCCTTAGCTTGCTACAATATAATCTAACCTCAAAATTCTGTCTATATGGAGCCTTCATTAGAAAAAACATAACTAAAAGAATACATGCAATTCTTCCTAGACTCCGAGAGATTCCTCAGCTCTGATGGTTCAACTTTTTGCCCAATACCCTTCTAGCCTTTCTTATTAATGAGGTGCATCTCACAGTCTCCCACCTTATCAAGTGCAGTGAGACACTCCTGGTTTCCCTCCATGGCCTCTACAGATGGCAGAGGGGGATTCAACCACTGAAACTCTAACTTCCATAGGTTTACATTTTTCCTATCAGGGACCATAGAGAGGATAAAGTCCAGTCCTTTTACTTTTAGAAGGAGAAAATTAAGATTTGAGTTAATGCAGTGATGGGACCCATTCACAGGGCAGGAACTAGAATACAAGTCTCTTTTGACTTTTAGTCAGGCTCTTTCCACCATTCCCTGCTGGAAGGATAAAACCAAACAAACAAGACATTCTGCACAACAAAAAGTATTCTGTGTTTTTGCTAGTGTTTTTTTTTTTTTTACCTCTGAAGAGATTATCCAAGTCAATATCTTCTTTTCCTTTGATTTTCAAACACTTTGCCTGCTGTACAAGTCTGGGCAAAGAACAGAAATAAAATCTAGATTCATTATCCTGTGAGGTAGGAATAAATCATGATAGCAGCACAAATTTAAATAGAAACCGCAGGATAAACAATAGTGAATCGGCAGGTATTTTGCTGCACAGAGCCTTGTTAGAATTTTTCTTCAGTTTAAGATTTTAAAAACACATTTCTATTCAGAAACTCTGACTTTGAACCCTGAAATTTAAAAGGCTTTTTCCCCCTCATTCTATTACAGCAAAAAGTTTCTAAAACTCTCTGGAGAATAATCTCTTCAGATTCTGAGGAGGAGCTAGCAGGATGGTGGGTGATGGGATGGTTGGTGAGTAAATAATAATTGCCACTGATGATTGTTGGGCTCATTATTTTAATCAGAAGATTATAGACACTGTGCTCAAACAACTGTATAAAGTAATTTAGTTACATTGCTGAATGTCAGGGAATTAATTAACTTTTAAAATGCTGCAGTATGTAGTACGGCCTAATTTTGTCATTCTTTCATCATGGAACTTCATTAAAACTTGAGGCTCA
>PVKP010046205.1:0-15726 GCA_004027715.1 Plecturocebus donacophilus | reverse complement strand
CATATCAGAGTCAAACCACCAAAAATGTAAGATACAGGAAAAATCCTGAAAGAAACTGCAGGGGAAGCTTATGTATAGAGAAACATCTCATTTACGTCTCTTTTGTCTTCACAGACCATCCAAGCAAGAATGGTGAAGTGAATTGTTTAAAGTGTTGAGAGAAAAATATCCACCAACCTAGAATTCTGTAGCTTGCAAAATTATTCTTCAAAAGTGAAGGAGACCAAGAATATTCTTGAGAGATGGCAGAAGAGCAAGCATCAGGGATTTCTCCCTCCATGCAGAAAGTGAGTGAACTGACAGAATTTGTCTGATGACAAACAATCTTGGAACTCTGAGTCTATTAATGGTTTGGAACTTCCAAGGGAAGGCTTGGATGCAAATTTCAGTTAACTTCAGCTCTTAGCACAGCATCAGCTACCCATTCTCCAGCCTCAGTCCCTGGCAGGCAGCTCTACCTATGTTCCTGGAGTGGCTTGCACATAGCTGGTAGAAGCCAAGGTGGGAAAAAGCCCTCTGTCCTCCAAATATCAAGGATCTGTGCTCTGATTGCTGACTGATTCTTCTGATCACAGAGGTGCAAAAGGCCTGGAGGTCTTTGTGGTTGCACTTCTACTATTGGTACAAGCCTCCCCACTCCAGCTAAAGTGATGACCAGGATACTTAAAGGGCCAAGTATCTTTTCTCTTCCCCCACTCCTTCATTTTTCTTTTTTCTTTCTCCTTTCAGGAACCAGACATTAAAGACTAGGGCATCAAGAAAAATGACATATACATTTTTGTCTATGTCTAGTTTTCTAAAATTAGAAAGTGACTACACATGCCTAGGCAAAGGTGTAGTCACAGAGAGAACCTGAGAAGAACTTAAGTTTATATCTCAGACTGATCCTTGGCACAGAGATAGCCTACACAGCTAAGAAAGCAAAAACAGAGCTGGGCACAGTAGCTCATATCTGTAATCCCAGCACTTTAGGAAGACAAAGCAGGTGAATCACTTGATCCCAGGAGTTTGAGATCAGCCTGGACAACATAGCAAAACCCTGTCTCTACAGAAAATACAAAAATTAGCCGGGCATGATGGTGTGTGCCTGTAGTCCCAGCTACTTGAGAGGCTGAGGCAGGATAAGTGCTTGAGCCCAGGAGGTTGAGGTTGCATTGAGCCTTGATCACACCACTGCACTCCAGCCTGGGCAACAGAGTAAGACCCTGCCTCAGAAGAAGAAGAAAGAAGAGGAGGAGGAGGAAGATGAGAAGGAAGAGGAGGGAAAAGAAAATATAAGAAAAACTATGAATAAAAGCAAAACCTAGCAAATCCTGGGGAGTAAAATAAATATGCTTTCCAGAGTTATCACATTAGTCCACTCAAATGTCCATTCTTCAATAAAAAGTCACAAAGCCTATAAAGAAACAGGAAAGTATACCCTATTCAAAGAAAAAAAATAAATCAACAAGAACTGTCCTTGAAGAAGACCAGATGACAGATCTGACAACCAACTGGACAAAGCTGAAAAATAATTGTCTTAGAGATGCTTGAAGAACTAAAGAAAGATGTGAAGAAAGTCCAGAAAACAATGCATGAACACAATGGAAATTTCAGTTAAAAGGCAGAAGTCCTAAAAAGAAATCAAAAAGAAATTCTTAAGCTAAAATGTACAAAACAAAATTAAAAATTTACTAGAGTGATTCAAAGGCAGATTTGGGTAGGCAGAAGAAAGAATTAGTAAACTTGAAGACCAGGGCAATGAAAATCATTAAGTCTGAGAAACAGAAAATGCTATAGTTTAGATATGTGTTCCTGCCCAAATATCATGTTGAATTCTAATCCCCAATGTCAGAGGTGCCCAGTAGGGAGTGATTGAATCATGGGGTTAGATTTCTCATGAGTGGCTTAGTACCAACCCTTTGGTGTTAGGCTTATGATAGTGAATGAGTTCTCATGAGATCTAGTTATTTGAGACTGTGGCACCTCCCGCTCTCTCTCCCTGCTTCTGCTTTCACCATGTGACATGCAAGCTTCTACTTGGCCTTCCCTCATGATTGTAAGCTTCCAGAGGCCTCCCCAGAAGCCGATGCTGCCATGCCTCCTATATAGCCTGCAGAACCGTGAGGGAATTAAACCTTTTTTCTTATAAATTACCCAGTCGTGGGTATTTTTTTTTTATAGCAATGCAAGACTGGCCTAATACAGAAAATTGGTTCCAGGAATGAGGCATTACTATAAAGATACCTGCAAATCTGGAAGCAGCTTTGGAATTGGATAACAGGCAGAGGTTGAAAGAATTTTGAGGGCTCAGAAGAAGATGGGAAGATGAAGGAAAGTTTGGAACTTCCCAGAGGCTGGGAATGCTTATAGTGATACGAACAGTGAAGGCCAGGCTGAGAAGGTTTCAGATGGAAATGAAGCACTTACTGGGAACTGTGGCAAAGGTCATGTGTACTATGCCTTAGCAAAAAACTTGGCTGGATTGTGGCCACGCCCTAAGGTTATTTGGAAGTTTGGACTTGAGAGTGATGACCTAGCATATCTGGCAGAAGATATTTCTAAGCGGCCAAGCATTCAAGATATAGCCTGGCTGCTTCTAACAGCCTGTGCTTATATGTGGGAGCAAAGAAATGACTCAAAGCTGGAATTTATATTTAAAGGGGAAGCAGAGTGTAAAAGTTTGGAAAATTTGCAACCTGGCCATGTGGCAGAGAAAGAAAAGGCATTTTGGGGACAGCAACTCAAGCAGACTATGGAGCAACCACTTGTTAGATAAATTTGCATAACCAAAAAGAAGCCAAGTGCTGATAGCCAAAACATGGGGAAAAGGCTTCAAAGACATTTTAGAAAATTTTATGGCAGCCCCTCCCATTAGTAGCCCAAGGCCTAGCAGGGAAGAATGGTTTCATGGACCAGGCTCAGGGTCCCAGTTACCTGCACAGCCCTGAGGCTATGCTCCCTGTATCCCAGCCATCAGGCTCCAGCCTCTGCTCAAAGGAGCTTGGGTACAGCTTGGGCTGCAGCTCCAGAGGATTCAAGCCATAAGCCTTGGCAACTCCCATGTGGTGCAAGAGTAAATGAGGCTTGGGAGACTCTGCCTAGATGTCAGAGGATGTATGGAAAAGCCTGGGTGTCCAGGCAGAAGCCTGCTGCAGTCAGAGCCCTCACGGAAAACCTCTACTAGGGTAGTACAGAGGGGAAATATGAGGTTGTAGCTCCTACACAGAGTGTCCACTAGGGCATTGCCTAGTGGAGCTGTGAAAAGAGGGCCACCATCCTCCAGATCACAGAATGGTAGATTCACCAACAGCTTGCACCTTGTGCCTGGAAAAGCCACACTCAACACCAGCTTGTGAAAGAAGCATGGGAGTGGAGCTGCCCAAGGCCTCAGCAGCCTACCTCTCACACCAGTGTGACCTACATGTGGGACATGGAGTCAAAGGAGATTTATATTTTGGAGCTTTAAGATTTAATGGCTGTCTTACTGGGTTTCAAACTTGCATGGGGCCTGTGGTGCCTTCTTTTTGCTGTTCTCTACCTTTTGGAATGGGAATGTTTGCCCAATACCTATAACTCCATTGTATCTGGGAAATAACTAATTTTTTACGGTTTTTGATTTGATACTATGAACAATTTATGCCAACAAATTAGATAACCTAAATAAAACAAACTTTAAGAAACACAAAACCTACCAATACTAAATCATGAAGAAGTAGAAAATCTAAACCTATAGCTAATAAGAAGAATAAACTGATAATTTAAAATATTTCCAAAAAAGAAAAGCCTTAGAGCTGATGGCTTTGTGGATAAATATAAACACAGGCTGCCGAAGCTCCTGGAAGCACAGAGCACCTAGAAGGAGCGTACCTTTGCCAGCAGAGTTGGATGGGCATTTTTGATAGTGCGACAGGAAGTTCATGCTCAGTCCCTGCAGGTTGCAGTGCAGGTAAGGGACCTCCAGGTGCAAGCAGAGTGTCTGGAGGCCCAGCTACACAGCTTGGAATGAGAATTAGGGGATGCCGTTAGTGCAGGCCTGGGCCCACCATCCTGGTCAGATACCGCCACTTGGTCTGATACCGAGGAGGAAGAACCCCTCTTGCGGGCTCACGCAGCGGTTCGTCAGAAAATAGAGCATAAATAGCCATTGGGTCCCAAGGGGGTGGCCTCAGGGACCTCCTACTGTGATGGAGCACACGTCATACAGTGCCTATACCCCAACTGAGTTGCAGGAATAAGGTAAACAGTGTCGGCAGCACTCTGAGGAACCTCTACCCACCTGGATGCCTTTGGGGTGAGGGAGCCAAGATGCCGTCTGCTCCACCTCTGAAATGGAAAGGTTGGCCTCCATTAGGACCTGTCCTTCCCTTGTCAGCCATTGCAGGTGAGCAGGCGGTTGGCACAGGGGCAAGGCAACCACACCCTCATTGAATGACTGATGGAGGCCATACAAACGGTGTGGAATGATGCTGGAGAAATACTGGAAACTGTGAGTAAATGGCACACGTATACAGATTTAGTGCAAGTAATCTGGGAGCTGGGTATGCGGCAGGCTATGTTTGATCTAAATACTCAAGGGCCAGACAGGTATTCTTTATGTACCTCCCATGTGAGGGACTCGTATTGGGCGCTGTGCCTCTGAGTGCCTTTGGCTCCCCCGCCGCTGTCCTCATACTGTATACGGGGCACTGCATATATGAGGTGACTACTGCCATGACGGCCCTGAGGGAAGCAGAGGGCTGTCAGTGGGACCGAGTCTGCACCATAAAAACGGGAAAGGTCCCCCTTCTGCAGGGGTCCACCTCACAAGACAAAAAGGAGTCCCAGTGGGTGACCTGCAAACAGATGTGAATTGATTTAATTTTGGCTAGGGCTGACTGAGAGAAAATTGATAAGCAACCCAAGGAAGTGCTGTTAACCTTGTGGAGGCAAGTGTTCCCGGAGCAGCAATTCCAGAAAATGCCCAAGAGGGAGAAGGATGCCGCTGCCCCACCCAGTGCCGCCCAGATGCTCCAGCTCAAGGACCACTTGCCGACGGGCTGAGGCATAGAGCCTTTTGTGTTTGATTAGGGAACTGGCCGAGGTGCCCAGCTTGGGGGGCACTTCGGATAACCAGAGGGCCCATGTGGAACTGGCATCCACTGGTCTTCCACCGACGTACAGTGGGCGCTGATGCTGATAGACATCAGGACAGATTGTAGCCTCATTCGTGGGAACCCAGATGAGTTTCCAGGCAAGACTACTCATGTAGACAACTATGGAGGCTGGTCAGTGAAAGTAAAGCCTGCAGAATCTTTGCACATTGGCATAAGCTTATACACTGTGTACACCTCTCCCATATCTGAATACATGCTAGGAGTATGCATATTTCACATGGCTTAGCTTAACAAACCACAGCCGGAGAATTCAGACGCCAAGTACATGTGATTAAGCCGGTCCTCGGTGGATATATGCATCACTGGCCCCAGGTCCCGACACAACCCCAACGGGTTACTTCCACCTGTCAATACTGCTTGCCAGGTGGGCATATGGAGAAAAATGAGACTATTAAGTTAGAGGAGGTGCAGATAGTGCGTGGCCCCCACAACCCCTACAATTCTCTGATATGTTCAATCAGAAAGCCTGACGGAATTTGGTGAATGATGGTAGATTATCCAGAACTAAATAAAGTAACACCCCCTTTACATGCAGCTGTATTGTCTATCACAGTTTTGATGGATCGCTTGACAATGGAATTCCACTATGTGGTGAACTTGGCCAATACATTCAAATGACATTGCTCCAGAGAGCCAGAAACAGTTTGCCTTCACATAGGAAGGGCGACAATGGATTTTCATCATGTTGCTGCAGGCCTATATGCATAGCGCCACCATATGTCATGGTCTTGTTGCCATGGATTTAGCCACCTGGAAATGTCCAACGGGGATCTGCCTATTCCATTATAGTAAGGACTTTATGCTAACCTCTGATTCTCTTGCAGATTTAGAAGCGGCAGCACCCTTCTTATGACAACATTTGGCAGCATGCGGTTGGGCCGTCAAGGAATCCAAGCTTCAAGGGTCTGGATTGTCTGTCAAATTCTTAGGAGTTATCTGGTCAGGTAAGACAAAGTCCGTATCAGAGGTCATCACTGATAAAATTCAGGCACATCCCCAGCCCACAACAATGAGGCAGCTACAGACTTTTGTGGGCCTCTCGGGATATTGGCGGGCATTTATACCCATTGGCTCAGATGATAAAACCGTTGTATCTGTTGACAAAAAAAAGGAGCTACCTGGGATTGAGATAATGAGGCTAAGATGGCTTTTCTAGCAGCCAAGTGGGCCATACAGCAAGTGCAGGCCCTACGACTAATTGACCTAGGGTGCCCCTTTGAACTCGATGTGCATGTGACCACAGATGGTTTCCGCTGGAGCCTGTGGCAGCACACGGAGTATTTGAGAACAGGGGTAGGCTTTTGGTCCCAACTTTGAAAGGGAGCTGAGCTCTGGTATTCCTTGATAGTGAAGCAATTAGCAGCTACATGTGCTGCCCTTCAGGCTTGTGAGAGTGTGACGGGGTGGGCAACAGTCATCATGCAGATGACTAACCCAATAGCAGGGTGGGTATATCCATGGGTAATGACTCCCCAGACTGGGATGGCACAGACATCCACCTTAGCAAACTGGGGTGCCTACTTAGAATAGTGGAGTACCCTGAGTATGAGCCCCTTAGCAGCAGAATTACAAGAAATCTTAGGACCTGTAGTCCTGATGCAAGATAAGGCCATGGGTCAGCCTGAGGCACCCTAAACCCTGAGCCATCACCATTTAAAGAAGGGTGCCGCCCATTCCCGATGGGGCATGCTGTACGAATGGGTCTAGCCAGGGTGTTATTGCTGCCTGAACCGCTGTTGTGGTCCAGCCTAGTACTGATACCGTATGGTTTGATACTGGGCATGGGCAAAGTAGTTAATGGGCTGAACTCAGGGCAGTGTAGATGGTGATCACCAAGGAAGAGACACCTATGATAAACTGCACAATAGCTGGACAGTTCATTGAGGACTGACCTTGTGGTTAACTATCTGAAGTTACAGAATTGGCTAGTTGGCCACCAGCTGATCTGGGGCCAGGCCATGTGGCAAGACCTCTGGGAAATGGGGCACCAAAAAGATGTAACTATTTATCACATGTCAGACCATGTGCCTTAGGCTACCCCTGGCAATGATGAGGCAAGACGCCTTGGCCAAGATCCGGTGGATGAAGTCAGCACCTACACAAGATATAGCCCTATGGCTGCACCAAAAATTGGGCCATACAGGAGGTAAACAAATTCAACAGGTCAATAAGCACTGCAGTCTATCTTTGCCCACGCAAGAAACCTGGGAGGCCTGCCAGAAGTGCCCAGCATGTGCACAGGCATACCCCAGATGGAGACAGATGCCCAGTGTTACACAGGTGACGGTAGGGCAGATGCCCTTGACTAAGTGGCAAATAGACTACATCAGGCCGCTGCTGAGTTGCAGGGGCATACGCATGTGCTGACGGCTGTAGACACGGCCACTGGTCTGTTGTCTGCCTACCCCTGCAGGACGGCCCACCAACAACGTATCATTTGGGTTCTGCAACACTTGTGTGCCCTATATGGCCATCCCCTGACTGTTGAAAGTGACCAGGGAACACATTTTACTGCATAGCAGGTACAACAGTGGGCACAATGAATGGATGTAAAGTGGAGGTTCCATGTTCCACACAACCCACAAGCTGCTGGTATGAATGAGTGATGTAATGGACTCCTGAAAAACAGGTTACGCTTGTATGTTACTCCCCCGTCTTTGTGGGGCTGGAGTTCAAGGTTGGACTTGGTGCTGCAAACCTTGAATGAATCCCACAGAAAGGTGGCCTAGCCCCCATGGGTGCACTGCTACAGCAGACCACCACCCCCATCCAGCTACAGATATACACCAAGGATGACCTCCCCTGACCAGGCATGTGATTAACGGCAATCTGTTGTTGCCTGCCCCAGCGCCCCTGAAGGCAGGGGAACAGAAAACTTGGCTTTGGTCCTGGATCCTCCAAGCCCCCCACGGCTGATGGTTGGCTATTGTAGCCTCCTGTGGTACAGGGTGGGGTTAAAGTATGATTGACATGTCACTCTTTAGGTATTTAACACATGGCCTCTGCAACTGACCATTCATAGGGGAACGGCCTGGGGAGGAAATCTCCTCTGGGGAACATGCGTGTTGTCTGTGTGCGCTCCCCAGTGGCTTTGGCATGGATACAGGACAAAGGAACCACGGGGAGCTGAAAAGGTACGGTACCATCACCGAGGGCAGAAGCCCTTGGTGGCTACATTGTTATCCAGAGATAAAAGGTTGGCCTGTATTTTGCCTGAGGGACATGATTTACCCCTGTTAGTACCTGTACCTGCTTTGTCCTTCTGACTGTAGGCTGACATGCTCCAACAGCATTGTGGACTGGGCCCATGCCTACGCTGAGGTGACCAATGCTTTCAGCTGTTGGATCTGTGCCACCCTTCCAGCAGCAGCTGCAGACGGCTTGCCCTGGCACATACATTCAGCTTCTGTGGAAAACTGGACATGGTTAGAGACTTGGGGTCCCATGGTCGATGTTTGGAATGTGGCATGGCAAGCTTTGGATAGGGCTCCACAAAACCCATGGCATGCCTGCCCCTGGCTGACCCATAGTGCCTATGATGGATGGGGCTGGTTAGTGGGAGAACACGTGGTACCCCCACCACAGGTACCATGATGTACAGAGCAACATTGGGGTAACATCACTGTGCAGTGTTGCCCATCAGAGCCTACACAAATATAACACGTCGCCATGCCAAAGGTGAGATGGAATAGGCAGCCTCATCAAGGTGGAGCCCCAGTGGACTTTGTACCCCCTGGGAGTTTATGGGTCTGTGGAGACACAAGATGGTCATATTTGCCAGTGAACTGGACTGGCCACTGTACCTTGGGGTGGCCTTATGGGCCTGCCACATTGCCTAGATGCCAACATAACTGAGAGGCACTACATTCCCGGTTTTTGAGAGTGCGACAAGCCCCCGGTGGCTCTACCCCTTAGCATTAACCATTCCTGGAGCAGGTGTCATAACTAGAAATGCAAGTTACGGCCCTTGTGGAGCATGCTGCTTGAGCCTTGAATGACACCTGAGTTGCCCTCCTTTTCCATAACAGGAAAATACGGCACAAAGAGGTAAAAAATCAATATTCAGAAACTACCCCTAAAGAAGTGCAGACATATGGATTATCTGACAAATAATTCAGATAATTCATCTTTTGCTGACAGATGAGGTTGATCAAAACAGGAAGGTGGAACTGCAGGACCGGATGGCCCCAGACATAGTAACAGCTGCCCAAGGTGGCACCTGTGCTCTTTTGGGAACTCAGTGTTGTACCTTCATCCCTGACAGTCAGCAAAACATAATAGCAGCTTTGTAGGGAGTTCCCCAGGAAATCAAGGCAGTTAAGAGCCTTACTGACAACCCCCTACAGACGTGGTGGCTGTCTCTGGGCTCTGGCCTTAGATGGCCCCTAATCATTATAGGCAGCACCGTGGGAGCATTAGTAACGAGCTGCTGCTCCCTGTATTGCTACTGTGACTTATAAGTCCAGGGTTCCGCCCTGTGGGCACGTCTTCCCACCACGAGGACTCCCTCTGTCTAGGGGATGGAGTGTAAGAAGAATAGCTGTGCTTCAGTCAGGAGTCAGTAGAGGCAGTATAGCGTGACACAGTGGGTCTGGAGTGCAGGCGCACAACCCTGTGTGTTATGTGCTCATATTGATGTAGCCATTTAATGTAACCTGTTTGTGTGAGCTTACTCCTGGCTTTGAACCACTATTGTCTGTAAGTCATATAATTGCACTGCTGACTCTGTAAGAGAGAGAGAAAATAAAGCCATGTCCCAACTGCCTATGGTCGCTTGAGTGTTCTTTCAGCACTACCTGCCACTCGTCCACCAACTCCCCTCAGGCCCCAGCTTGAGGTGGAACCTGACACCTGGCATGCCCTACCTGGTTGGGGGTTGCTTTAAAAAAATGAATAAGGGCCAAGCACGATGGCTCAAGCCTGTAATTCCAGCACTTTGGGAGGATCACGAGGTGGATCACGAGATCAAATCCTGGCCAACATGGTGAAACCCCGTCTCTACTAAAAATACAAAAATTAGCTGTGTGTGGTGGCAGGCACCTGTAACCCCAGCTACTTGGGAGGCTGAGGCAGGAAAATCGCTTGAAGCTGGGAGGCAGAGGTTGCAGTGAGCTGAGATCACACCACTGCACTCCAACCTGGGCGAGGGCGAGACTCCATCTCAAAAAAAGGTCTGAAACTTTTAATTAAAAAAAGAATCAGAGAGGTGGCTGTTTTTCAGATACGCAGACAGCAACACAAGTGTCAAAGAACTTGAAAAAACAGCAAAATACGACCCAAAGATGGAAAAATCAATATTCAGAAACTGCCTCTAAAGAAATGCAAACTTTATGAATTATCTGACAAATAATTCAAAATAACTGTCATGAAAATGCTCAACAAGCAGAGGAAAATGATGCACACACAAATGACTATTTCATCCAGGAGACAGAAAACATAAAAAGAAAAGAATTGTTTTTGTTTTTGTTTTCTTAGACAGAGTCTTGCTCTGTTGCCCAGGCTGGAGTTCAGTGGCAAGATCTTGGCTCACTGCAACCTCCACCTCCTGGGTTCAAGCAATTCTCATGCCTCAGCTTCCCAAGCAGCTGGGAAAGGGTGTGCACCATCACATCCAGCTAATTTTTGTATTTTTAGTAGAGACGGGATTTTGCCATGTTGGCCAGTCTGGTCTCTAACATCTGGCCTCAGATGATCTGTCTGCCTCTGCCTCCCAAAGTTCTGGAATTACAGGTGTGAGCCACTGCACTTGACCAAAAGAAACAAAATTTTTAAGACGAAGAATATAATAACAACTGAAATATGCACGAGAGGGGTTCAACAGCAGATTTAGTCAAACCAAAGAAAGAATCAGATTATTTAAAGATAGGTCACTGAAATTATCCAGTCAGAAAAACAAAAAGAAAAGCAAATGAAAGAAGAATGAAGAAAACTTAAGGAACTTATAGGCTAGCATAAAGAAAGAGGAAAAAAGAAAGAAAGGGAAGCAGAAAGCTTATTTAGAAATAATAGATGAAAACTTCTCAAATCTAGGAAAATAAGTGGATACTCAGATTCAAGAAATCCAAAAGGCTCTAAATAAGATGAACTTTAAGAAGTTCACACTGAGGTACATTATAATCAAAATAATAGAAGTCAAAAACAAAGAGAATTTTGAGTGCAGCAAAAGAAAAGTGACTGCCCCATACAAGGGAACGTCTATAAGACTATGGATTTTTTCAGGAGAAACCTTTCAGGCCAGAAAAGAAAGGGATTGCTTCTTGGAGAAACCCCCTAAAATAGAGGAGCCCAGGTCCAGATAGCTTCATTGGCAAATCCTTCTAAACATTTCAAAAACAGATAACGTTAATTCTTCTTAAATGCTCTCAAAAAATCAAAGAAGAGAGAACACCTTCAAGCTTATTACATGAAGCTAGTATTACCCTGATACCAAAACCAAAAACACTACAAGAAAGGTAAACTAGAAGCCTGTATCCCTAAAGAACATAGCTTAAAAATCCTCAACAAAATACTAGCAAACCAAATTCAACAGCACATAGAAAGGATTACACACCATCACCAAGCAGAATTTATTCCTGAGATGCAAGGATGACCAACATATAATCAATCAGTGTTATACACCACATTAACAGAATGAAGAATAAAAATTACAGGATTAAATAGATGGAGATAAAGCATTTATCAAATCCAACACCCTTTCATGAAAAAGCATGCAACAAACTAAGAATAGAAAAAATTACCTCAACATAATAAATGTATATTTATATACATTTATATAAATATGTAAAACACATATTTATATAAATGTACACAATATACACAATGTATAAAAAGCCTAACATCATATTCAATGATGAAAAATTAAAAGCTTTTCCTCTAAGATTAGGAACAAGGTAAGGATGCCCACTCTTGTCACTTCAATTCAACGTAATATTGAAAGTCCTAACCAGAGCAATTAGACAAAAAAAGATATAAAAGGCATTTCATCATATTGGAGGAAGTAAAATTGCCTCTGTTCACAGATGACATTATTATATATAGAAAATACAAAAGTTTCCATATACAAAAAAAAGAACTAATAAATGAATTTATTAAAATTGTAGAATAGGAAATCAACATACAAAAATCAGTTAGGGAACTTTGGAATGCCAATGTGGGAGGATCACTTGAGGCCAGAGTTTCAGAGCAGCTTGGGCAACATGCTGCGACCCTGTCTCTAAAAGGAAAAAATTCTATTAAAAATTAGCTAGGTGTGGTGGTGCACACCTGTCTTCCCAGCTACTCAGGAAGCTCAGGCAGGAGGAACACCTGAGCCTAGGAGCTTGAGGTTATAGTGAACTATGATCACACCATTGTACTTCAATCTGGGTCAAAATTTCATTTCTACAGCCTAGCAATGAATAAACTGAAAAAGAAATTTAAGCACAATCTCATTTACAATAGCATCAAAAAGAATAAAATAGAAATAAACTTAGTTATAAGAGGCATAAGACTTATACACTGAAAACTAAAACATTTATGAAAGAAATTATTAAAGACGCAAACAGAAAAACATCCTGTTCTCATGGGTTGGAAGATTTAGTATTGTTAATATGTCTATGCCGCTCAAAGTGATCTAGTGATTCAATGCAATCCCTATCAAAATTCCAATGGCATTTTTTATAGAAATAAAAAAAAATCCTAAAATTCATATGGAACCACAAAAGACCCCAAATCACCGAAACAAAGAACAAACCTGGAGGCATCACACTTCCTGATTTTAAAACACATTATAAAGATACAATTATTTTAAAAGTATGGTACTGGCATATAGACAGACATGCAGATCAATGGAATAGAAAGTCCAGAAATAAACCCATGCATACATACGGTCAACTGATCTTTAACAGGGTGCCAAGAATATACAACGGGAGAAGAGTCTTTTCAGTAAATGGTGTTGGAAAAACTGGATATCCACTTTCATAAGAATGATACTAGACTCTTACCATATGCCACATACCAAATAAGAACATCAGAATGGATTAAGAGCTTAAATGTAAAATTTGAAACTGTAATATTCTAGAAGAGAACAGAGGGGAAACTCTTCATTGTGATGATTTCTTAGATATACCAAAAGCACAGGGAACAAAAGCAAAATAGACAAGTGCTACTATATCAAAAAAAAAAAAAAAAAAAAAAGCTTCTGGGCCAGGCACAGTGGCTCACTTTTGTAATCCCAGCATTTTGGGAGACCGAGGTAGGCAGATCACTTGAGACCAGGAGTCCGAGACCAGTCTGGCCAACATGGCAAAACCATGTTGAGTCTCTGCTAAAAAAAAAAAAATACAAAAATTATCTAGGTGTAGTGGTGCACCTGTAGTTCCAGCCACATCAGAGGCTGAGCCATGAGAATCACCTGAACACGGGAGGCAGAGGTGGCAGTGAGCCGAGATCATGCCACTGCACTCCGGCCCAAGCAACAGAGAGACCCTGTCTCAATAAGCAGAAAGAAAGAAAGAAAGAAAAGGCTTCTGCACAGCAGAACGAAAAACAATCAACAAAGTGGAAAGGCAATCTATGGAATGGGAAAAAAATTGTGAATTATGTATCTGATAAGGGACTAATATCCAAAATACCTAAGAAACGTCTACAACTCAATAGCAAAAAACCAAACCAAAACAAATAAATCAATTTAAAAATGCATAAAGAATTGGAATAGACATTTCTCCAAAGAAGAGAATACAAATGGCCATTAGGTATATGCAAAGAGACTCAACATCGATGATCATGACAGAAACGCAAAACGAAACGGCACTTGTTAAGATGGCCATTATTTAAAAAATCGTTTTGACAAAGATTTGGAGAAACTGGAATGCTTTTGCACTGTTGATGGGAATGTAAACTGGTGCAGCCTTTATGGAAAACAGCATGGAGTTCCTGAAAACAATTAAAAATAGAATTATTCCTCTGATCTGGCCATTCCACTTTTGGGTATTTATCCTAAGGTATAAAAATCAGTGTCTCAAAAGAGATACTTGCAAACTCGTGTTCATTACATTATTCACAATAGCCAAGATGCGGAAGCAACTTAAATGTCCACCAACAGATGAATGAATACAGAAAATGTGGTATACACATACAGTGGAATATTATTCAGCCTTAAGAAAGAATGAAATTTTATCATATGGGACAACACGGATGAACCTTAAGGACATTATGCTATGTGAAATAAGCCAGATACAGAAGGACAAATGCTGCATGATTCCATTTATATGAGGTATCTAAAGTAATAAAACACCATAGAAGTGGAAAGTAGAATGCTGATTACCAGGAGCTGGAGGGAGGGGGAAAATGAGGAATTGCAGTTTAGTGGGTTAGTTTCAGTTATGCAAGAGAAAATATTCTAGAGAGCTGCTGTATAGCATTTTGCTTGTAGTTAACCATACTATTACTGTAATACTGTATGCGTAAAAATCTGTTAAGATTATGTGCAAATAAAATAATAATAAACTAATTAAAATAAAATGAGATTTGAACAGACATCTCATCAAAGAAGATATATGAAAAGATGATCAACATCATATGTCTTTACAGAATTGTAAATTAAAACATTTAGATACCACTGCACACCTGTTAGAATCACAAAAACTCAGAACACTGACAACTCCAAATACTGGTGAAGATGTAGAACAATGGGAACTCTCATTCATTATTGATGGGAATGCGAAACGGTACAGCCACTTTTTTTTTTTTTTTTTTTGAGACAGTGTCTCACTCCGTCACCCAGGCTGGAGTCCAGTGGTGGAATCTCGGCTCACTCTAACCTCTACCTCCCAAGTTCAAGTGATTCTCATGCCTCAGCCTCCCCAGTAGCTGGGATTACAGGTGTGTGCCACTATACCTGGCTAATTTTAGTATTTTTAGTAGAGACTGGGTTTTAACATGTTGGTCAGGCTGGTCTCAAACTCCTGACCTCAAGTAATCTGCCTGCCTTGGCCTCCCAAAGTGCTGCTGGGGTTTGCAGGCATGCACCACCAAGCCCAGCTAATTTTAGTATTCTTAATAGAGACAGAGCTTCACCATACTGGTCAGGCTGGTCTCAAACTCCTGACCTCAGGTGATCCGCCCGCCTCCGCCTCTCAAAGTCCTGGAATTACAGGAGTGAGCCACTGCTCCCAGCCAGTACAGCCACTTTGGAATACAGTTTGCCAAACAAAACTAAACATATTCTTACCATACAATCCAGTAACTGATCTCTTAAGTATTTGCCCAAGGCGTTGAAAACTTACGTCCACACAAAAACCTGCACACAGCTGCTTTACTCATAACTGCCACAACTTGGAAGCAACCAAAATGTCCTTCCGTAGGTGAATGGAAAAAATAAACTATGGTGCCTTCAGACAATGGGGTATTGTTCAGTGTTAAAAAGCAATGAGCTATCAAGCCATGAAAAAATATGGAGGAACAAATGCAAATGACTAAGGCTACATATTGTATGGATAACAAGTATATAACACTCTGGGAAAGGCAAAACCATGGGGATAGTAAAAAGATCAGTGGTTGCCAGGTGTTAGGGAGGAGAGGGGGATGAAGAAGTGGGGCACAGAAGATTTTT
>PVKP010046204.1:0-15713 GCA_004027715.1 Plecturocebus donacophilus | reverse complement strand
TTCTCTAAGTTGTCCATTCTCGTTAGCATTTCGTTAAATCTTCTTTCAAGGTTCTTAGTTTCTTTGCATTGGGTTAGAACATGTTCTTTTAGCTCACAGAAGTTTCTTATTATCCACCTTCTGAAGCCTGATTCTGTGAGTTCATCACACTCATCCTCCGTTAGGCCTTGTTCTCTTGCTGATGAGGAGCTGCGATCCCCTGTAGGAGGAGAGGCATTCTGATTTCCGGTGTTCTGAGCCTTTTTGCACTGGTTTCTTCCCATTTTTGTGGATTTATCCACCTGTCGTCTTTGTAATTGCCGACTTTCAGATTGGGTCTCTGAGTGGACGTCCGGCTTGTTAGTTATTAAGTTTTTTCTGTTTCTTAGTTTTCCTTCAGGGGGCGCTCCTTCCCCACAGAGCTGGGCCTTCCCGGGTTCAGCTGTGCTCGCTCTCTCCTCATCGCTTCCAATTGCTGTTCTCCTTGTGGGGATGGGACCAGCGGAGCCTTTGGGCATCCAGTCCCGTACAATCCGCACCGAGAAGCGCCGCACCGGCCAAAAGAGTCGCGCTGGCGACCCATGTGGCTCCTTCGCCGGGAATCTCCCAGTCTGTGGGCATCAAAAATTCATCCGCAATTGCGGCATCCACTCCCTCTCTGCGCTTTCACTGGGAGCTGCAATCCTGAGCTGCTGCTACGTGGCCATCTTGGATCTCTCTCCCACTAATTCTTTTGAACTGACTCCACCGCAGCCTCACTGGCCTTCTTCCTATTCTTTCATTACCCCAGGCATTCTCCTGCCTCAGGACATTTGCATTGGCTGTGCCTGTCTGGGATACTTTTCCTTCAGATAGATGTGTGGCTCACTCCATTCTCTCATTTGTTTCAAGCGTTACTCAAAAGTCACTGTTGTGGGTTGAGTTGTATGGAAATCAGACTCTGAGATGATGTTTGGCATGCAGGATATTATTAAGAAAGCTCTTGGTATCAACATGTGTGGAAGGGAAGGGAAGGAAGCAGGAATGGGCAGAAGGAGAAGTCAAGCTGTGACCAACGCTTAATAACAGCCTTGCCCAACTCTACACTGAGCTCTGGAGCTAAAATGGCCTGTCAGAGTTGTCTCCCATTGGGCTGAAAAGTGCCACACCTTTATGTACCCTTCTATCAAGACGGGCCCTGGGTGAGGTGGCTTTCTGCAGCTGTGGCAAGCCCTGAGGGGTAGTCAGCATTTGTACAAGCTGGGTGACAACTCCTTCCTTGAAGGAGAATCTGGACATAATGTGTCCATCATTGTCACCTCAGTAAGTCTTATGTTGACCACTGTATATCTGCTTACAGAAGTATGCATCTTACTTCCTGCACCTCTAGATCTCTCTTACCTCATTCTATTTTTCTATGGTACTAATCATGATTTAACAAACCACGTCATTTATTTACTCTGTTTTGTGTTTATTGCATTTATAGTCTGTCTCTCTTGATGATAATGTAGGGTCGATGAGGGCAGATATATATATATATTTAGGTCAGTATCTTTTTTTTTTATTATTGTACTTTAGGTTCTGGTGTACATGCACAGATCTTGCAGGATTGTTGCATAGGTACACACATGCCATGGTGATTTGCTGTCTCCATCCCCCCGTCACCGACATCAGGCATTTCTCCCAGTGTTATCCCTCCCCAGCCTCCCCACCCACGCTGTCCCTCCCTTAGCTCCCCACCCCTCAACAGACCCCAGTGTATGACATTCCTCTCCCTGTGGAGGGCAGATATTTCTGTCATTTATTCACTAGTATATAATGAGTGCCTAGAACTGTGCCTGGCACTAGTGGACAGTTAATTGTTATCTGTGAATGAATGATGTTTGGTGAATTCTAGCTAATAATCAATGCAGTATAAAACAAGGTCAGAAGTCAGTGATGAAAATAGGAGATGCACTTTGTCTTTAGTTTCTGATGTTCACTGCTATGCAAAAGGAGAGAGATACCAAGAAGTATTTATTATTTCTAATAATTTTTTCTATTTTCTACAGCTATTCACAAGCCTCTGGTATTTGGTGACCTGTTTCTGACCTGTACTTGATTAACTCAGCTTGGGGATCCCAAGGGAAAGAAATGAGTAATGACATGTAGAAGTCTGCTGACCCATACCAAGTGTGCTTCTTCTAATATTTATGAAGACTGGCATTTCGTTTATATCAAGTTATTATGTACAATATATATATATACTTTTTTATAGTATGCTAATGCTAACAGGCAGGGCATGTTAAGATCAGTAGATATCTTAACAGTTGGCCCATTAACCCCTGATGGTCAACATAATTTGGTAATGTAGACAGCCGTTCAACAATAGCAGGGATTGCAATAGAAAGGAAAGAGAGCATTTAGCAGAGCAAAGATATAAATTCCTTTTGTTACCACTGACTGCACTTGCAGGTCGTGTCAGGTCAGGTTTTATTGCTCATGGCTAAAGGCCAGTGCAAGATTTACAGAGCAAGAAAGAGGCTCCAGGGGAGACCAGTGTGAATTATAGGGTCAGCTGGAGAGAGGCATGAAAGTGGTTAGCATGTCAGAGGTAGTTTTTATAAAGGGAATCATCAGACTACTACATCACTGTAGTTTTATTATGACTTTTTAATTTTATTATGAAGTTTTTTAAACATTTAGAAATATGTATTTAAATATTGCTGATGGGTTCATTGAAGAAAATCTGGAGATACAGAAAATCATATAAGAGGAAAATAAAAATCACCCACTGAGAACTCCTGTTAATATTCTACTATATTTCCTTCTAGACTTTTTTCTACATACCCATTCACTTGCACTTTTATACTTATACAAACATGTCTTTTCATTTTTTTCCCTAAAGCTGCAATCAAATTGCAGATACTACTGCATGTCCTCCTTTATTTACTTTTAACATTGGCTCTTTAGCATATTCTCATATTATTAAATCTCTGTGAACATGATTTATAATTCAAATAGCATAGGAAGTAACATGTGCACACACCTGTGTGTTCCTTTTCACCAGCCCTCTATTTTACATTTATGCTGTTCTCAAATATTTGGTATTAAATAATGTTGCTATGATCATTCTTGCATATATGCCATTTTGTACATCTTTGAATATTTTTTAAGGATGATTCTCTAGAGGTAGAATTACTGGGTTAAAGGATGTACCTACTTAAAAGGTTCTTTATGCCCATTGTCATACAACCCCCTGAACGGCTGCTTCCATTTGTACTTCTGTTAAGAAATGTGTCAAATTGTTTCAATACCATAGATAACACCGGAAATTCTCAGTATTTGTATCTTTGCCTGTCTGGGTTAAAAAATGACATTTTATTCTAATTTAAATTTCCACTTACAGAGTGGATTTTTTTTTTCACATTTTGATGGATCATTTGAATTTATTCTTCTGTAAAATGTCTATTTTTGTCCTTGCCCCATTTTCTTTGGGGGAATATATATTTTTCTTATAGATTCTTGTTTTTCCTAACTTAAATATCTATGTATTTATTATAAAATATTCAGAAACTATAGGACAATCACAAAGAAAAAACCGTAGGGAATAAGGTAAAACTTCTTCACTCTCTGAAGGCTTCCTGAAAATCAACTGACAAAAGACCATTTAATAGGAGAAAAGGCACACAAATTTATTAACATGAACACGGGAGAATCACAGAGTGATTACTCCACCACACAATGGGGTACAGAGGCTTATATATATATATCCTTCTTAGAGGAAAGGGAAATGGGAAAGTATGGACGATTTTAGTGAGATAGTAAATGATTTTTAGGGAAATTCAATGGGCTTAAAAAACATACAATGGCCCAGGACAAAGTTTGTTTGGCCTGCAGAACAGACAATGATTTATGACAAAAGTCTATCCAGGTGCATTGGCAGACATCAGTCTTTCTTCCTGTGATATGAGCTTAGTTAATGAAAACTCCAGGAAGGGACCAGAAGTAATTGTTCTTTTCCTTTGGTGAGTTTGTTGTTTAAGCAGATAAGGAAGCCAGAGAATAACTTCATCCTATGATTCGCGAAAGACAAAGGATTGAAAGACAGGAGGGGAAGGGACATTAGAGAGCCCTTGAGGCTTCTTTTGTTCAGCATATTAAAACGCCCTGTTTTGGTGTATCAGTTTCTGAGACCCCCAAAGACCATCCACAATCCCACGACCCAGAAATAAAGTTAATATTTTGATTTGTTTTCCTTTTAGATGTATATGCATTTTTATTATGCATGTAATTTTACAACTTTAGAATATAATATACATTTTGTTTTTATCTTTGTTTTCATACTTCCATCAAAATTTATACATTTTTATCATTTTGCAGTTTGATATTTTAACTCATCAATATGTCATCCTTTCTTGTTAATACATATAAAATTCTTTATTATTCTGAACTAGTGTATAGTGTTCTAGATTGTGACCATTCCACAGTTCATTTAATCATTTCTTCATTGAAGGCCATTTAGATGGTTTTTAGTTTTATTTATTTTTTGCTGTTATTTTTAAAATGTAATACTTAACATCTTTTTATATAAATCCTTTTTGGTTTCCTTGGGATGAATTCTTGGCTGTTGAATTATTTGATTGAATACGTGAACTTTAAAAAATTTGTTGTTTGCCAAATTAAACTTCAGAAAATTTCTAATAGTTTACATGACTATTAGCATTATATATGTCCATTAGTCTAGGCAGTTGCCAACACTGAATTGTATTTTTAAAAATCTTTGTCAATAATAAAACCATAAAACTTTTAGAGAAAAGCATTGGCAAATATATTTATTACCTTGTGTTGTTTAAACAAGACTAATAAAGGACTGACCATAAAATAAATATTTTAAAGGTGATATATATTAAAATTAAAGACTGGTGTTCATCAGCAAAAGGGAAAAGGCAATCCAAAGAGTAGGAGACGATACTCATAGTACACATATCTGACAATAGACCCATATCCAGAATATATAAGAGACTCTGACTAATCAGTACGAAAAAGGTATACAACCTAAGAAGAAAACAGACAAAAGACTTGAACAGATGCTGTATAAATACGTATACCCATGGCCAATAAACATAAGAAAAAGTGCTTATTTTAATTATATTCAAGGAAATGCAAATAAAATCCAAACTCACACAGCACTACAAACCCACTAGCATGGCTATAATACAAAATAATGGAAAGCACTAAGTGTTGAGGATGTAGAGCACTTGAAACTCTCATACATTGTTGGTGGGGGTGTAAGTTGGAACAAACATTTTGGTCAACTATTTGACAGTATCAACAACCCTGGAAAAGTACACACCTATGACCCGGCAATATTATTTCTAGGTATATATCCAACAGAATTGTGTACTCTGGAGCACCAAAAGACATTGTGAAAAGAAAATAAAAAGTCAGGGCCCCAAATCACTATGCCGAAAGGAAAAAGTTAAGCTGAGAACTGAGTCATGCAAGAAATTGCCTTTCCTTTTGTTTCTAAACAGATAGCTACCGATAAAAGGTTAACTATCTCCACAGGTTGGTTCACTTTATCTTAGGTAAAGTGCAGATTTACTGAATGCCAGAGGAATGCATAATTGACTATGCCCCTACCTGCTTCTTTTCTTTTGCAACATGTGAATTCAGTAACATGACCATACTGTCCGTCTTTCTCCAGTCTGCTCTTCCCCTTTAAATACTGAAACCCTCAAAATCATCTTTAGAGAAATGCACAGACCTCCCTCCCAAGCATGTTCTTAACCTTGGCAAAATAAAATTCTAAATTGACAACTGTCTCAGATATTTTTGGTTTACAAATTGGTGATCAACAGAAGGGATTCTGAGTTAAAGTGGCCCTGACCTCTGATGAATCTTTTATCAGTGCTTGATACCAGTGAAGTGGTGTCATTGTCTGGAGTAAATACGCAAGATTTGCTGTCTAACGCCAAGGGAATTGAGGATGTGGACACACACAAGAAGTGAGTTTAGGAGCAGTGGTTTAATAGGCAAAAGAAAGAGAAAGGAGAACAGCTCTCTCATCTGCGTGAGAGAGTGGCATGCGAATGGGACTTCCAGCTTATGGCAGAGTGTACAGGGTTTTATAGACAGCCTTGAGGCAGTGGCGTCTGATTTACATAGGGCCCAAAGATTGGTTGGAGCAGGCGTGATATTTACATAGCAGGCAGGGAAGCTGGCTGCCCCACCCTAATCTCATTATGCAAAGGGAGTCTGCCTGGCTAGCACCAAGTTGTCAGCTCCTGACTGCGCACGTGATTGAAAAGGAAAAGGGAAGATGGAGCCACCATTTTGAACATGCCTAGTCCCAGGTAGCCTTTTCCTATTGGCACAGCTGCCGGCATTCACCCACACAAACTCCCAGCTTGCTTGTCTATGTCTGCAGCTTGATTTTACAGGCTGCTCTTTGTTAGAAAAGAATGATTTTGGGGCTGCTTTTCATTAAAGGGAAAGCCTTATTGAGAACTTTCTTAACCTTACTATCTGCCTAAGTAATTTCTTCTTAACTCTTATATCATCAGCTTGAGCTATTTTTATCGTTCAAACCAACAGGACAATTTGCTGAGGCCTGGGAGCACCCCTCTTCAGAGAAAACTTGATCTTCCAAAATTTGGTTGAGATCTAAGGCTTATTTTGCTGTGTGACTCCCTTTCTGGAGTTTTGTTCACTTCCAACAACGAAGGTGAGTTTTCTCGCTTCCATGATGATTTAGAGCTGCTCCATTTGGAGCCTCAGCTCACTTTCAGCTTGCTTCCAACATGGAAGGCAAGTTTGGGTTTTTCCACCTTCTGAGACGATAGAGAGCAGTTTTCTACCAGGGCCCCATTCTTAGGTAAGTAGCTGAATTGGGGTTTTGTCTGGGAAATTCTCCTTAATGACTAAAAGTTAAGATAAACAACCAGCTGATCTTAATACTGATCCTTACCATTAGGACGCTAAGTAATCATATAAATTGTGTGATCATTTGTTTTGCTTAACTGGTTTTTCTTTAGTTTTTTTTTTTTCCTCTGTTTTTGTTGTTTTGCTGTCTTTTTCCCATTTAGTTTGAGCAAACTCTACATGACTTGGTCAAATTTGAAGGGAAGTTCCTAATTAGGGGGAACAAGGCCTCTGAATTGGCTAAATTCCTGTAACTAAAAAGTGAAAGGGGAAAAAACCTGGCCATCAAAAGAAAAGAAAGATTCTGATTACCTGAGAGGCTCTATTTACACAAAAGACCCCCTTTTGCTAGCCAAACCCAAACTAAAAGAGCAATGGCAGTCACCCTATGTTGTAGTTTAGTAGCTAAGATTCTGCCCTTTTTTCACCATGACAGTCTGGGTTTGGTTCCTAAATCAAGTCCTTTCTGATTTGATATTTGTGTTACTTTTGAAATATCAGCAGGTTGTCCCAGCAGAAATATGGTAATAAGAGATTTTAAAGGATTTTTTTAAAGAGCTTAATGGGAAATATATATATAGTATAATATATAATATAATATATAATAAATATATATAATATATACATATATATGTGTGTGTATATAGATAATCTTTATGCTTTTTTTTTTTCTTTCCTAGGATCTTGTTTTTTGATGAAAAGTTTTCTTTTCTTCTCAGTTGACTCAATTCTGTTTTCTCAATTTACTTCTGCCTGTCTTTCCTTCCTTTCACCACCCTCTGCTGCATGAGGGATCTAAGACATTTCTAACAGCCTGGGATTGCTTAAAGAAAACAGAACATGCCAGACTCGTTTTTGGGAGAAACGTTTGTTTTTCCTCATGGACCCACAAGAGTGTAAACAGATAAGGTCCTCTCATATCTGAAACTGCTAGCTTTTTGCTGAGATAGAGACCCCAACCCAGGCAGTGCTGAAGGAATTAAGAAAGAGAGAGAGTGCAAAGTGGGACTATCAGGGAGCTGATAGCCTTCCGAGCTGAGAGTCTCCAGCAGAGTCTGACCCACGTATTTATTCTCTCTGAACTAGATGATTACTATTAACAAACAGGTGTTCTGTGTTTTCTCATAGAACAAAAATAAACCAGGCAGGCAGCTGGTGCCTGCTTACCACTGATCAAAGACTAACTAGAAAGTATTCTCTACGAGGAAGCCACGGGGGCAGGGTCACATATCCCGTGCCTAAAGAATTGTTTTAACTGGTGTATGACATACATGTACTGTTTTGCTACTTTAGAATGCCCCAAGCAGTTTTCTGTTTGGGGAGCCGGCTCAGTTCTCCTTGCCATAGTTCTCAGCAAACAATATTATCATACATGTTAGGACTTGTCCCACAACTTTTTGTATTGTATTACCTGATTTTTTTTTTTTTTTACTAAAATAGTTATTACTGCAGCGGCCATTCTGTGTTTAAGATAAGAATGGGCACAGTTTAAAGGTAGAGAAATGTTTTTGTAACAAAGTGCAGTATACAAGCATTACATGGCCTAGTCCCATGATATCTCTTTTTGGATTTACTTGTCAAGCAGTTTTATATTTATCTCTGCTAGAGATTATAAAGTGTCAAAATTTGGCATCAGATTTATAAAGGTATAAATGCAGTCCAAAAGAGAATTATTTTTGTTTGTGTAACTTTTCATAAATAAGGCATTTAATATTGGTTTAATAAAAACAGCTAAATTCTGAATTATCAGCCAACAAAAATAACCATTTATTTAACTTTATATTCAACTAAGTGTTGAACACTTGACATTCACAGGCTATAAAACTGGTTAACAGGAAAGTAACTTTAAATGATGACTATCAATTTTCATAAGCAATCTAGGTAAACTATTAAAACATAATTAAGTAAATGTAATGAAATAAATGCTTATAAATAAATTTGTCATGTAATTTAGAATCTATGACTATATTAAATGAAAAAATAGAAACTCATTAAATGTCTGGATTACTTCCAATTTTTTAAAAAACTATATTACAGGAAAACATTTCTCTAAAAAATGTGTTCTCATTAAAAGGAGATAATTTTTGTCTAATTCAAAGGTTAAAGGTTCTTTCTCAAACAAAAAAGGAACCAGTAAATAGAAGAGATGTAAAGAAAGTTTTATATATATAAAGACATATTTTCGGTAAGAAAAGTTTAAAAGAAAGTAATTTTATATGCGGTAGAATCTTTTATGGTAAGTTTTCCATCCTAAGATAAAATGACTGGTTATTTAAGAAACAGGGATGTTTAGGATAAAGCAGGAAATCCAAGCATGTCATAAATGGTTTGTGTAAATCATAATAAGCTTTGTAAAAAGAAAACTTATGAAAAAAACTTTATGTGATCAAGTTGGCTATAATTAAGAGGAAATTATTTATATAAATGGTTTGTGTAAACCATAATAAGCTTTGTAAAAAGAGAATTTATAAAAAAACTTTATGTGATAAAGTTGGCTATAATTAAAAGGAAACTATAATAGTCTTCCTAGAGATTGGGCTTTGATATTAAACATACACCCATACACTAAAGAATTGGTTAGAACAACAAAATGTTCTCATGGTATTGATTTACTCTTAATAAAATTACAAGAGATTTAGATTTTTCTTAACCCAGAAGTTTAACTTTTATTGCATCTTGCTGTTTTCAGCTTTCTCTCCCCTTTGAGAAAGGCTGAGATAATAACTCACTCCAACTTTTTCATCAGCTCCTCTAAGGTTTTTTTTCCCCCTCAGGTTCTAACTGCTGTTGTGGTCTGATGCTAAAAATGCTTTATCTTAAAGGTCTAAAGGAAATGTTTTTCTTCCAATATGACATTCTGTTCTCTTGGCTTTTTAAAAATATGTCTAGATTGTTTTATGAAATGGAAAACCTTCTCTTATGAGCCAGGACACACTCTTCTTATGTCTAATTAATTCACATATCCTTTTCATTAATTTTGACTTGCAGTTTATCTAAATAGATTCCTCAAAGGGGAAAAATGATCACACTACAGAAGGTCTTTTTTTATTGTCTTTTGGTAACTGACCTAACAGATTTTATGTTTTATCAAAATAATTCCTATGTCATTGTTATTAAGTTTTGATTTACTTAGGAAAACAGATTAAATTTTTTTAAATTAAGGTTATTACATTTATGTGACTTTCTGTATTGCTTTTAAGGTTTTTGCACTGTTAAGATATAGGGCTTTGACTCCTGGGTTTAAAAAGGACACCAAGTTCTACTAAATCTTCAACACTAACAGCAGTTAAAACCTCATCTTCAGACACAGGAGAGGATAACAATAAAAATAAACTGTATTCATGAAGCAGAGGGCCAGAAATTAAATTATTCTACCCCTCTAGGCCCAGAGACTATTGAGAACAGATGGGTACATGAGATTGTGAGGGCTGATTTTGAGAGAGAAAATTAGTTCAGAGTTTCTCTATAAATTAAACATTAATATCTAAGGCACACTGATGCAAGACCAGCATGTGGGCCCCTGTGTCAGAGTAACAAGATTTTCTTGGAGCATTAACCCATTCTTTAATAAAACAGTTTTAAAAAGCTTTATGAAATTACAGCTTATGGTCAAGATGATTGAAATTTAATAGATTTGTTTATAAAATTTGAGACACAAATTTAACTGGTCTCATGCTGTCTTTATTAGAGTTTCTTATTTGAGAAATTAAGTCTCCCCTCTCAAACAATAAGGGTTTTGACCTTGAAAAAATCTTTGAGTTATCAGTTTGGCTAAATGAATGACTTATTTTATAATGATCTATGATCCTATTTTGTGATATCAAATATTTGAAACTTTTGATATTTGACAAACTTTCCCAAATCAAATTCCCAGTCCTTTTGACTTCATTAATTATGTTTTGGTATTAGGTCCTCTGAAGTCCAAAAAAGACATATTTAACTTACTTGATATAATAAAATCATACAGTAAATACTGTCAAATGTGAAGTGATATTTAACCTTCTTTGGATTTTATTTATATAAATGTGTTATTCGTATGTATTTCAAAATTATATGAGCGTTCTATGATTCCAATATGTCTTAGTATATGTCATTAGTAGTTGTGATTATTATGTGGAATCGTTGTAGACCACAGAAATAACCAAATTTCCTTGTCAATTGTATCTTTAACCATGGCTCTTTTAAGACCTTTGTCATCCATAATTGTTGCTTTACTTTGATCCTTTTATAGGGTGATTTATGATCAGCTATAGAACTCTGAGGCGTACTCTTAAATATAGGTTTCTGATAACTTTAGAGATTCTGCCATTGGAACAGAGATAATAACTTCCAGGACTCTCATGAAGTGCTGATGTATTAATGAGGATTGTTGATCCAGTATCAAGCAGAACAGGAGTTAGTTGCATGGACTAAACTAACAGAAGATTGGAATAATCTTTTATGACCTTTTGTTTAAAACATTTGCTGATTCTTTTTGTTTTGCTTCTTTTTGGGGTTAAGAAAGGTTTCTGTTCTTTTTTTTTTTTTTTGAGGCAGTCTCATTCTGTCACCCAGGCTGGAGTGCAGTGGCAGGATCTTGGATCTCTGCAACCTCTACCTCTTGAGTTCAAGCAACTCTCCTGCCTCAGCCTCCCAAGTAGCTGGGATTACAGGCACCCACCACCATGCCTGGCTAATTTTTTGTATTTTTAGTAGAGATGGGGTTTCACCATGTTGGCCCAGCTGGTCTCAAACTCTTGACCTCAGGTGATCTGCCTGCCTTGGCCTCCCAAAGGGCTGGGATTACAGGTGTGAGCCACTGTACCCATTCAACTTTCTGTTCTTTTAAGCTATTTATAGCTTTTAATAATTGAGTAAAGTGTAGTCTAGTGAGAAAAATTTAAGGCATAATTCCTTTCTCTCTACCTAATTTCTCCAAAATCTGGAAACTATCTGTGAGTATAGTTTATATATATCTTAATTATGGCAATGTGCTTATTTGCATAAGTTCAATAAGAACCTGTTTTCTTTTATAACAGGACATAATTGGAGACACTGGTTATTTTGCTAAGGCTTTGACTGGAATGACATTTTGAGATTTTCTTGAAAAAAAATGAGCCTGACCTATAGAGCCGATAAAAGCCCCTTGGGAAAACTGGCCTCATACTTTGTCCTTTACAGGGTCCTGATCTGTGGTAAGTAAAGAATGCCACTTTCTCACAGGCCCAGGGACCCCAAGTTTTCTTGGGACCTTGAAAGGAGAAGAATTCACCCAATTTGTAAAGGCCTCTGTAGACACAGATAAATCCTTGGCTGGGTTGTAGGCTTTTAAAAAGGTCTAATCTTAGATTCCTTATGGAAAAGGTTCCAGCGAAGCCATTATTTTAAGAGAGCCTGTAATAGCAAGTGATTATTCTCACTTATTATTTGATTATGCAAATAATCAATCCAAGAATAATAGGACTAAACCTTATTTTACAAATAAATTGGTCCTCCTATTTTGTCTTTGATACAATTGAGAAACTGGAGAGAGAAAAATTATGTTTCAAAATAAACTATAGTACATCTGTTATTACATTCTAGACTTGCCTAATGTTTTTCAATTTTTATTATTTTCTACAATTTGGACTGAATTCCAAAATTTTTCCTGCCTGCAAGTTTCCAAAATAATGTTTTCAAATTTTTTCCTTCTTTTTCTTTTTTAATTCATTTTTCCGGATTTGAAATAACTAAAAATTAAGCTGTGCTTTTCTTAAAGCCCTGTAAACTGAAGCTAGACAACTTAAACTTTGGAAGAAAATAACAGCAACCTATTTATATACATAAACCACTTTCATACCTATCTACCCATGTATGGACTTCGGAGTAATATGGCCTATGTGGTTTTCCAGGATTGTTTTCATATTTTTTGTGTGTGTTGTTTTCATTCTCTCTTCCTCCGCTTATTTTTTCTTTGTGGGATGTGAGACTTCACAACCTGTTAAAAATGATTATTTCTAACAATGTGGGATCTATCTGTCTCTAGCCAAGTGAGATCAAACAAAACCCAAGACCAGAGACTAATTTCCTTCTAACATGTTTTCTCCAAAAGATTTTTTAAAAGATAAGGGGAGACAAACATGAAAGAAAAATAAAGTCTCCAATTCACTATGCCAAAAGGAAAAAGTTAAGCTGAAAGCTGAGTCCTGCAAGAAACTGCCTTTCCTTTTGTTCCTAAGCTGATAGCTACAGATAAAAGGTTAAATACCTCCACAGGTAGCTACTCTATGTTCATCTTATCTTATGTAAAGTTCCGATTTGCTGAGTGCAAGATTAATACATAATTGACTGTTCCTCTATTTGCTCCTTTTCTCTTGAAACCTGTGGATTCAGTAATGCAACCATACTCTCCCTCTTTCCCCTGTGGATTCAGTAATGCAACCATATCCTCCCTCTTTCCCCTCCAGCCTGCTCTTCCCCTTTAAATACTGAAGCCCTCCAAATTACCTTTGGAGAAAGACTCAGACCTCCCTCCCAGGCATGTCCTTAACTTTGGCAAAATAAACTTCCAAATTGATTGAGACCCATCTCAGGTACTTTTCAGTTTATAACATGTACTAAAATATTCAAAGGCAGACTCTTCTTAGTAGTCTCAAAGTGGAAACTACCCAATAATCATAGACAATAAAATGAATAAATTCTATTATATCCATAATGGATTACTTATCACAGCAATGAGAATAAATGATCCTTGACTACACTGTATAACATAGGTGAGTTTCACAAAAGTAATCTTGGTGAAAGAAGCCAGAAAAAAGAGTACGTAGTATATGATTCCATTTTTATATAGGATTAAAAGGGGCAAAACATGCTGTTAGAAGTTAGAGTAGTGGTTACCCTTGGCCAGAAGTGGAAAGCTGTAACTGGCAGAGAAAATGAGGGGGCGTCTGGGATGCAGGTAATTTTTTTAAAACAGAAAACAGTTTATTGAGTAGCAGAAGCCAGATTACAGGGGGTTATAGAATTTAGGGTGGTAGGGAATTATATAGGGGCAAACATTATGTTGTCCTCTAAGGCAAATCTGATATTTATTGGTTAAATTTATAGACTTTTCTTTCTCTGTGCGCTACTCAAATGTAGTTATTTACTCCAATTCAGTGCTCAGTTCTATGCTCTTTTCTAGACACTCACTGAGTGAGCTTATACATTCTTATGGTTTTAACTGCCTGTTTGCTAATGATTTCTAAATTGACATTGTCAATTTTTTTTTCTTCAAACTTCAAATTCTTACAGTCCATTGCATAGCAGACAGATGTGGGTAATGTTTTGTTTCTTGCTCTGAGTACTGTTAAATAGTTATAGGGATAGCTTTAGCTTGTGAAAATCCAGCTAGCTGTATACTTTTGATATGTACTCTTTTCTGTATGTATAATATACTTCAATAAATGGCTGTTTTTAAGTGTATGTGATGGACCAAAAGTCATATGCTATCATTGCTTCAATTTGCATGTCTTTGATTTTTATAGAGATTGAACATTTTTTCATATGTTTATTGGCACTTTGCATTGTTTTATTTTTTACATTATTTATGTCTTTACTAATTTTTATATGAAGAAATTTGTCTTTTTATCTTTGACATCAAAGCTAAGAATATTAACTTTTTGTCATTTATGTTACAAATATTTTTTCATTTGTCATTTTCCTGGCATAGAAAAGTACTTACTTTAATATTTAATCAATTCCATCAATCACTTCATTCATAATTTTTTGGTTTTCACTTATTCTTAAGTCACTGATATGTCCTCAGACCTCTTTAGTTTGTGAATACAAACACAATCACAGTAACACTTCCATGTTTTTGATTTGTAGCTCCCACCTGCTGAATTATAGGACCTCAGTCTCTACCTTGTTCTTGCACACTACCATGTCCCCCAAGTTATTTCTGGGACTGCCTATGCTCTGCAGCCTCTTTGTTGAGAAGGGTATTTGTATATATCTCTCAAGCTTCTGAGGGTGCCACATCACCAGGCATGACCTCTGCTGTGTATCTTACTCTGTCTGGTACTGCCTCCTGGTGTTCTTATGGACTTGCACCCTGGAGGGAAGGTAGGTGCTCTTCAGTTCTAACTGCTGCAGCCCTATGTGGTCCAGAAATTGGGAGAACGTCACTTGTTCCCTAAACAGCAACAGGTGCTGTATGATCATTGAGTAGATAAATATATAAATAGAAAGTTATCTCTATCACTGTGGTTTTCAAACGCATTAGCATCAAAATGTATATCAGTTTATAACTTCTTTGTGTGAAGTGTTTTACCTAACAAACAGCTGGCTGTGGTTTTTCCATGATGGCTTTAGTGACTCATCCAGCAGGCTTGCTAGTGTAAAAAACATGACTTTGTAAGTGGTAGGAGGATAGAAGCTGCTTAGACTCTTCTAAGAAGCTTATTTACTTCATCTCTGAAATTAAGCTTAGAATGTCCACAATAAGTAACTAATGTATCCATTTGTGCAGAGTAGTTTTGATAAGAATACCATGCATTTCTGAGCATTTATTTAATAAAGTAACTTTATGCTTTAAAAAAGCATATTGCAATAAAAGCTTTACAAGTATTAAGAAGGTTAAAAATGGCAAATCTGAGTACAAGAATCTTAAAACTGTAGATGAAATGCTATCTGTAGGTGTAAAATGTTAGTAAAAATGCATGAATATTTTTTTAATTTTATTTTAATTGCATTTTAGGTTTTGGGGTACATGTGAAGAACATGCAATATTGTTGCATAGGTACACACGTGGCAGTGTGGTTTGTTGCCTTCCTCCTCTTCACCTATATCTGGCATTTCTCCCAATGCTATCTCCCCGCAACTCCCCACCCCCCACTGTCCCTCCCCCC
>PVKP010046203.1:0-15715 GCA_004027715.1 Plecturocebus donacophilus | reverse complement strand
AGTGAAATGTGGCTGATAGTAATAATTTCAAATCCACAAGCTGATTGTGAGGATTATATAAAATAATGCTGTGAGCCCAGCACATGGAAGGTACCCGACGAGTATGGATTCTCTCCCTTTCTGTTCTTGAGCGTGACTCCTGTTTCTATCCCTTTTCAGCAGATATCAGAATGGCTGCCCACTCATGGAAAGCTGCAGGATCCCATCTATAGGAATATCCAGTTTTCTTTCCTTTAAAAAATGGGATAGAGAACTGAATATAGCTAGAAGCAGCACGTTCCCCAGAGAGAAAGTTGTCTGGTTGTGGTGTCAGGGATGAGCCACCTGCAGGACCCAGGGAGAATGGGTGGTGGAAGGTGGGAGCCAGAGGAGTAAGATCCCAAGGCAGCTACATCCCCACCTCCCGGAGTGTGCACTCCACATGGCTGTCAAAGCACCATCCAGAGATCATTCTAGAACTTTCTGAATCATCTTAGACTCCTTTTCCCCTCTTCTCCTAGATTCAATTTGTTAGACTACAAATATGATTTGAGTGCCCACTATGTGCTAGACGCTATTCTATGTGCTTCACTTCAAATGCATCCCTCCTGTGATTTGGCCTCAGGGTGACGCTTTGCTGATTGAGTGCCTGCAATGTGAGCCAGGACCCCTGTGTCAGACAGCTGATAAAATTATCTGTGTTTAATCCTCACCAGAATCGCAAAGGCATATTCTCTAGCATCCTCATTTTACACACGGGGGCTGGGGGATCGGTGAGGCTGAAGATCTCGCCCAACGTCACACAGTTAGTGGGAACCAGAATTGAACCCAGGTCACCTGGCTGGGAAGGTTTAGCTCTACTTCTTCACGCTGGCTTTGCATCTTTCTAGGGCTACTTCAGGGGCGTCCCCACCCTTCCCCACCCAAGCCATCCTCCAAGCCACCATCAAAATGGCCTTTCTAAAATTCCAACATCCTGGGTGGCCCTTCAAAGACCTTCTCATGCTTCCTTCTCTTATCTCTCCAGCTCATCTTCTGACACTTGCCTCCCAATACTTGCCTCTCCAAGCAGGCCATGTGTTTCTACAGCTCTGTGCCTGGCACAGTTTTTACTTCATTCTCTGAATGGGGAGATGAACTTTCACCTCCTTTGTGAAGCCTCCCCTGACCTTCCAAGCAGACCTCACAGTCCCATTCTGTGGTCCCACAGCAGCAGCCTCAGCCAGCCATTCCAGCACCCATCCTACAGAGTATTAGAATTTATTTGTTTGCATTCCTGATTTCTCCTTAGGCTGCAAATTTCTTGAGGCAGAGAATGACTCTTATTTATCTTTGTATTCCTAACGTCTTGTACAGTCAGTGTATGGCAAAATAATGTTCTAGAAGTGTTTGCTGAGCTGAATTAAAGTTAGAGCTATTGGTGAAAGTCAGGCCAAACTGCCAGAGATGACCTCCTACATACTCCTCACCTGGGTTTGCTTTCTGAGAACTGTTCTTTGTGGGACCCCTGCCCCCCTCTGCCCCCTCAAAACCTCTCTTGGGTCTCATGCTTTCAGGATCTTTGGACTGAGACTCAAGAGTCATACCAATCTCTCGGCAAGTCCTTCCCTCAGTCTGGGATCACAGGCAGGTTTCCTGAGGTCCCTGCTGCCCTGCCATTCCCACTCTGTCTGCACCAGTTTGAGCTGCTAAAACAAAATGCCACAGACTGGGTGGCTTATAAACAACTGGGTGGCTTATAAACAGATGTTTATTTCTTACAGTTCTGGAGACTGGGAAGTCCAAGATAAAGGCGCCGGCAGATTTGGTGTCTGGTGAGGGACTAGTTCCTGGTCCGTAGAGAGCACCTTCTTGCTATGTCCTTACACGGTGGGGCCAAGCCAGCATTCTGGGTCCTGTTTAGGAAACCACTCATCCCATTCTTGAAGGCTCCACCCTGATAAACTAATCACCTCCCCAAACCTCACCTCCTAATACTGCCACCTTGGGGTTAGGATAACCCAACCACCTCCTCCCAATACTGCCACCTTGGGGTTAGGATTCAACATATGAATTTGAAGGTGGCACTAACATTCAGACCCTAGTGCTACCCCTTCTAGCATCTCACCACCATTAAAAGAAAAAGCTGGAGAAGGTAGACTAAGGTCCCAGGAATTCCTGTAAGGCAGGAATTGCCCAGATAGAATAAGCATCATCCGCAGGTGGGATGGAAGTCAAGAAGAAGAAGATCATTCAGAGAACAGGGCATTGTGACTCAAGAAGAGCTATAGGTCTCTCTCTGGGACTCTGAGATGGGGAGAAGAGCCTTTGTCTCAACTGGTCCTCCCAGATTGAATGAGGCAGGGGAGCTCGCATTGATTGAGCATTTCTCCTGGGCTTTATAAACATCATTACAATGAATGAGGGGGGAAACATGACCATCCTCACCTTCCTGAAGAAGAAACTGAGCTCCCAAAGGGTTGTGTACAGACACCTCGTGTCTGTGTTCACAGTCAACAGAGAGCAAAACTAGTAAAGGCAGGATTTGAATCCCTTCCTGGCCAGCACTTAGCTACTGAGAAAAGGCCTAGGGCCGAACAATCTCTTGGATTTCCAAAATGATTTGACTTTTTAAAGTGCTGGCTGCAAGGGTCCCTGCAGCTAGCCTAAACGCAGTGCAGGGAAGCAGTTCCCTGATAGCCTTACCCAGGCCTCACTGAGCTCTGCTTGATAACCACACTTCTTCCCAGTTGGCTGCCCATTGAGTGCTGTCTGATTTAGCCAGAAAACAAAGACAACCCCCTCCCTGACCAATTTCTTGTTTGGCTCTTCCTTCCCTAGAGCCCATTTCCAGTGACTATTGATGAAGATTCTCTCGTTGACCAAACTTGAGTGTGGCTCCTCTGAGCCTTCTTCTCTACTAGTCTTCAGTCTTGGTCTTCCTTGTCTGTCTCTGCAGTCTAATATTAGTAAAAGTCCCAGAAAGCTAGTTTAGGAGGAATCCTTCCACCCTTGATATCTGAGCACCTTACTCTGTCTGGCTTCAGTAAGAATCTCATTAAGTTAACTTAGCAAGAATTCGCCTCTCTTGGTCCACCGACCTGCACATTCTGCTCACTGGCTATCAGTCCCCACCTGTCCTTGCTGTATTCAGAGCCAAGCCCAATCTTTCTCCCCTATTGCAATAGCCGTGCTGCCTATTGTGATAGTCCTGAAGAAAATCTTCCTTAACCATTTTAACAAGTGTCAGGATACTCTTTTCTTTAACACTGCCCGCACATCCTGAGCATGGGCAGAGGCAGAGACAAGCAAAAGCAAGTGAGTCACTCTCATGCCTTCCCACCCCCAACCGTCACTGGGCCTGACTGGCACCAGTGAGAGGGAGTTGCTACAGGAATCAAGGTGGGGTTCCTGGAGCCTCAGGACTCCAGAATGAGCTGGGCAGGACAAGAATTAGCTGCCTTCGGAAAAACAGGCCACGTTGGGGTGGGGTCTGCCTGGCAGCTGGAGCTGCTGGTCTGAGTAGTTGGTCTGGATGTTACCATGCATTCTGGTACAGAGGAAATGTTATGCTACTTGATTAAAATAAATGAAATCTGGCGTTGAGTTTCCATCCCACCAGGGTGTCAGGGATGCTTTCCAACTCGCCCCCTTCCCTTGGGCCAGGTTGTGCACAGAGCCAGCACTGGAGGAATCCTTTGATTCTGGGTCCTCAGTGGTCCCCAGTGATATAATCATTTCCCGTTCCTGCAGAACCTAGAGGGTGGATGATTCTGTTGCTTTTGCACTGGACTTAGAGATGGGAAAAGAATCCTGCTGAGGCTCCTCAGATAGAGCCATGAGCCAATCCCTTCAAAGCCCTCCACTTCCCAAACTCCCATCCCCATCACACCTTGGAAAGTCTCCATTTCTCTGCTTCTCTGGGAAGGCCTGGTAGAATCCATCCAAGAAACCAAGGGTGGAAGCTGTCTTTCCATCATTTCTGGTTCAGCAAATGACCAGCTACCTTCTTGAAGAAGGAGAGGAAGTCACTTTAGAAATAAAACACACAGGAACATCTCAACAAGCCATCCTGCCTGCACCTCTCCTCTCTGAGATGAAGAGAATGTGTGTTTAGGTTGCCAGGTCTTGAGGAACAGCAAAGGTAGGGCTGGGAGTGGAATTGAGACTTTTAATAAAAGAATAAACACTCACTCACTATATTCTTCCCTCCACTCCTCTAAACTGCCTATCTCAAAGGCTTTCCAGGAGGGGAAACATGCTTGGTATATCTTCCCCTGAGAGCTGGGCCCAGTTTTAAGGAGGCAGTGTATTTGTTTATCGAATTTGAAGTGGGGAAAGGGTCCACCAGGAAGGGTGAGAAATATTAAAACTCCCACTGGGGCTGAGCATAGGTTACTGTCCTTCTGCCTGTCGGGCACCGTGTGTTTGTGTGTGTGTGTGTGTATGTGTGTGTATGTATGTGTGTGTGTGTACTTTTCTCTCTGACTGTGCTTGGGTGGCAAGGCACCAAAGGGAGAAACTGTGTGCCCACCCACCTTCAACGCACTATGCTAATGAATGAAGCACTACAATGCCATTCCCCAAGGGCCCCAGGCCCAGATCACATCTCCATTAATGTACCCCTGGAGTTCATTGTGATTGGCATCACTACAATAAACAGTAAATGAGTGAATAATAATTGGCCATCTATTTGAAAGTATTTCTGAGGTTGCCATGGTAATCATACCTTTTATTAAGCTTTATTAAGCCACAACCCGGGGAGTGTGGCGGCAGGAGCCTGGCCTCCCTGGGCCCGCTGCAGGGGATCCGACCTGCTTGGTGACCTTTCCTGGGAGGCTCTGGGGTACAGGGGTGGGTCTCAGACACCGCCTTTTTATTTTCTTATTTAGTTTTTTTTTTAACTATTCACCTTCTCTGGGACATTTGGGAGGATCCCTTTAATCGCCAACTGGATAGAAAAGAAAAGGCTTCCCTCCTGTTTTTCCCCTTTCTCAAATACTTAGGGATGGGAATGGAGGGAGGGTAATGTTATTTTATTTTAGCCCTGAGAATTTCCTCTCTTAAAAATGTTAAGAATTAAAATTAGAAAAATTCTGGAAAATAAATTTTATTTATTTTAGGATGATGACGAAAATCCTTCAGATAAGGTACTATTATCCTGTCTTTATTATTCCTCTCTCTCCCCACCCTCCACTAGCAAATTCTAAATCCTTCTATGCAAGGAAAAGACTTTAATGTGAAACTACCTAGAATATCAGATCATTGTAATTCCTGTCCACAAGGAACAAGCAGTACAGTATTATTCTCGCATGCAAGTGTAAAGCACGTTTCTGCATCCGGGGGCAATACCATTCTCTCTCTCTCTCACACACACGCACACACACACACACACACACACACACACAAAGAGGTTCAGAAACTTCTTGCTCTGCTTGTGGGTCTGCTCTTGCTGAATTCTGATTTCGATGTCAGTGGGTGGGAGTCTAAGCTTTGGGAGTGATGGACCATGGATTGTGGCAGGAGCATCTATTCATCTCTGTGGATGTTGAAACAACTAGCTTATTGTTACACCTGCTCAGAACTGTCAAAATCTGCAGCAGGAGAAAAGTCGTGCTTGGAAATGGTCACAGTCAAATCAGGGAAACGATAACTTAAAATATTATTTTCATCTAGTCTATACAACAAACCCCCATGATACACGTTTACCTATGTAACAAACCTGCACATCCTGCACATGTATCCCTGAACTTAAAATAAAAGCGTAAGAAGAAATAAATGATAAAAAAGAAATTATACTAAAAGACATCTCCATTAAAAATATTATTTTTGTAACTCCAGAGGTATTTGTTATATTGTCTGTAGTTCATTTTAAAATACCTCAACAGAGTATAGACTGTGAGTAGACTTGACAAATTTAGCAAATAAAATACAGAACACAGTTAAATATGAGTTTCAGGTAAATACCAAGTAATATCTTAGTATGTCCCAAATATTAGATATATTTTATCTGGCAACCCTAACTGTGAGATATCTTTTTGATCCAAATTCTAGGGTATGATTAGTTAACACGTGAAGAATTCTAATCAGGAATACATACTTCAGGGTTGGTTAGTTAACATTTGAAAGACTCCAAGCAGAAGATACATTCCCTCCGCAGCTCCTGCAAGACCTCCAGCTATTTTTATATCCTATCAACACCAGAGCTTTGCTAATTAGCATAATGGACGTTAGAAATAATTTTCTTGGGTGAAACAAGTAGTTTGAAGTATCAGATACAGGAGCTCTCCCTACCCTTGCACGGGAAAGGTATATAAATTTAGCAAGTTCAACGGCAACATATGCTCTTCACAGTCATGCCCTAAGATATTAAACCAGTCCTATTTACAGCCACTAATCAGAGAATTGTAAAGTCTGACTCCTAACCCACCACTGGAATATTGCTGCATCTTCATGCAATGTGCTATTGCACAGACTAAAAAGGTCAGTAGGCTAGACTTTCATTGAGTGTTCTGGATAGGCTATGTGTTTGGGGCCAGCTGGCTAATAAATATTTGTGGCTGGGTGAGGTGGCTCACGCCTGTAATACCAGCACTTTGGGAGCCTGAGTCAGGTGGACTACGAGATCAGGTGTTCGAGACCAGCCTGGTCAACATGGTGAAACCCCGTCTCTACTAAAAATACAAAATTAGCAGGGTGTGGTTGCATGCACCTGTAATTTCAGCTATTTGGGAGGCTGAGGCAGGAGAATTGCTTGAACCCAGGAGGCGTAGGTTGCAGTGAGCCAAGATCTTGCCATGGCACTCCAGCTCTGAGTGACAGAGCAAGACTGTCTTGGAAAAAAAAATTTGTATGCATGGGAGAATACAGCCTGAAACTTGTTCTTATTGTAACATACCAACTGGGAATGAGAGCATTGCCTTTAACTGCCTACAGAAAGAACCCAGTTGGTTTAGGTCGGTACAGAACAGAAGAGAATCTTACAGTAACCAAGGCAGAGTTTTGGTTCTCAGAAGTGTGTAAATAGAAATGAAAGATTTAGAGAAAGTGGAAAGTACTGAAAGGAGTAGCTCAGCAAATAAAACAGATTCCTGGGGGCAAGAATTATATCCAAATAATCTTCTAAACATTTGCCAACATAATCACTGTTAAGTGTAGAATTGAGTGGCATGGACTATATTCCAGTACTGAGCAACCATCAGTGCTATCCATTTCTGGAACTTTTTCATCCCAAACTGAAACTTTGTACCCAATAAAACTCCCATCCTTCCTTCCCCCACCCTCTGTCAACCACTGCTGTGAATTTGCCTGTTCTGGATACCTCATATAAGTAGAAATATACTGTATTTGTCCTTTTGCATCTGGCTTATTTCACTTGGCATCATGTTTTCAAGGTGCATCCATGTTGTAGTCTGTGTCAGAATGTCCTTCCTTTTTAAGGCTGAATTATATTCCATTGTATGTACATACCACATGTCAGGGAATCTTCTGATGGTAAGCTTCGGTTCATAGACACTCCTGGGTTCTATCATTGCTGTGTGACCTTGGGCAAGTCACTTAGTTTCTCTGAGTTTCATTTTCCTTATCTTTAAGTGCATACATCTTTCTTTTTATTTAGACTTTCATTATGAAAATCCAATAAGGTAATGTATGTAAAGAGCTTTATAAATAGCAAATGATCACATTGAGTAATATTGTGTTTCTTGTCCTTCTTAGCACTAGAATACATCAAAAAAACAAAATCTTCTTTCCATTTTACTCTAACACTGGTGATTTCTTCTATTCTAGAGGTTTTACCTATTTGTCAAATACCATCGAATGCAAATACCTTGAGGCTCAGAATCTTGTAGCTCAATTTATTACAAAACTTTGAAATATTTAAGAGTAAATTCAATTAGTAAAAGTGTAATTACTGCCTGAATAAACTATACTTTAAATTTTAATATGCCAAAGTGGATCATTTTATGAGCAGAACAAGCTCTACATTATACATTTTTAATACTCCTAAACTAACAAAATGACATACAACGTATAAAAGATACTAAAAAAATTATTGTGTTCATTTTCACATTCCACCCAAATCTCCACCCTGCCCTTAGCCAAAGCAAAAGAACCCATTTTATTCGAAGGTTTCAACAATTCCATTTTGCATATTTAAGCACTCGCATCTTTTTCTAGGTTAACTAGTCCAATTTATCTAACGGGAAGAAGGAAGCTACAAGGGGTTAGGCCCCTGGAATTCAGAGGTGAATGGAGAAAAAGGGCTTTGTAAAGAAGTTGCATGTGGACCCCAAGTCACTAGCTAGCAGCAACACAATGGAATCAGCATCTTGTATACAGTGCAAATGAGTAAATCGCTTTTCAGGGTGAGATGGAAATCGGCATGGATTTATGGCCAATAGCTCTGGGAGGGACCTTGGGGATCACCTTGTGTGTCTCCTCTTTTTACAAAGGAAAGCTCAAGACCTTGTGGGGCCTGCCTCAGTGCTGGTCTTGGATTTAGGATTGGTGTAAGGTGTTGCCTCCATCACAGCTCTCAGCTGCAGGACTAGGCTCTGTGGGGTGGAGCAAGGTGGTGTGGGAAGGTGCAGCTGTGGCGGGGTTGGGTCTGAGCTTCAAAGACTCCAGATCACAGAGGTCTCTGCTTCCCCAAAATGCAGGCCTCAGGCACTTTCCGACAGCCTTGAACCACTGCCAGAAGGCGGGGGAAAGGAAAAAGGAGGAAAGAAAAAATGAAGTCCGTGTTCACAAAGCAGCCTCTCCCTAGTACATCCACACCGTCTAATTTTCAGCTGGGCTTCCAGCTCACGGGAGACGTGAGGCCTTGTGTTGGCCAAGTTCTCTCACCCTCGGCTTCCCAGGCACTTGAAAGTCCAGCAATTACTCAGTAATTACCCCATTTATTGCCTCATTCCAGGTGACCACCTTTTGGCAGGCATTTCCCTGGGAAGGTCTCTTCTCCAGCACAGGCTTCTTAACACCGGAAGGGAGCAGGCAGGCCTGCTGGGCCCTGCTGCTGGGGCGGTGGCACCGGGTTGCACTTTCCTCCTGCACCCTCACCCCACCCCAGCTTGCCCTTGCCTGCTTTTGGCCTTGCACCAAGCCCTGCATCTCTGCTTTCACTAATGCCTAGCTGGGCTGGGTGGGTCACACCAGAGCTGTGCCCTGCCATTCAACAGAACCCCATCTCATTGCTCCTGGCTCCATCACGATGGCTGAGCTGCCACCAGGAGTCTCCTCAGTGTTCGATTCCCTTCCTGGAGCTTCCGCGATCCCCACGTCTCTACCACATGACTTCAGGTGCTTGGTTCAAAGAGCCCCGTCTAGTGTCCTTTGGATTCCGGACACCTTGACGCCTGCTAGTTCTAACAGCCTCACATCTTCACCCTGTGCGCCAGGAGATCAATGTTTAACACATCTCACACTCTGGTGAGCAGTTTAGGAATTTGCAGGCTAGGGAGGTGGGCAGTTGTGGTAAGTCGGGGCAGAATATGCCAATGCCTGTGCCTTCCAAGCAGGTAAAATTCGGTTGGTCGGAGAAGAATGGAGCTGGGAAAAAGAACTTGGGATTTAACAGAATTCAAAGGAGTAAATCGCTTTTAGGGGTAAGAGGGAAATTGGCACGGATTTATGGCCAATAGCTCTGGGAGGGACCTTGGGGAGCACCTTGTGTATCTCCTCATTTTACAAAGGAAAGCTCAAGGCCTGGAGCAATGTGTGCCCCTGCCTCCTTGTCCAGAGCCATGCCCTTTGGGGGTGAGCACCTTTTATGCGTATGTCAGTCTGATGGCTTGTTTGCTTGTCCCTGTCTTCCGTGCCCAAACAGGCCTCTACCGTCCTCCTCCTGAGGGCATCTTGTCTGGCTCATTGCGGCCTGGGAAGGAGCTGAGCTCTCCTCTGGGCAGTAGCCTCAGACCTCACTTTTGGCTAGAATACAGTTCTTTGAGGATGCCCCTGTCATTCCCCTACATTCAGCTTTTTTCTCACTGCTGAGCATGGAGTACCGAAGACCTCCCTGGTCTGGCAGGACATCCCAAAGGGCACCCTGCCACTGACCTCTCTGATCAGGCTGTGCTTTTCCATACATCTAGAAAGACCAAGTTTGCCTACTAAAGATACTCCTTACACTTATTCCTGAGTAAATGTGTGCCAGGCCTGCTCCTAACAGCAGTGTCAAGGCCTGCAGGGGCCCAGGGCAGAGGTGCAGGTTCCTGTTTACATATGCTCTGCATTCAAGAGTAGGGTGGGCCCGGGTGCCCGCTCTCATTGTCTGCAGCTTCTTCTCTATAGAAGCCCTTGTTGCTAAGTTACCACAGCCCCTTCCATGCAGCCGTTAGAGCTGAGGAAGGGGAGATGCACAGATGGCATCATGGTCCTATACAAGCAGTACACAAGGCCTCAGGCCAAAAGCTTTTGTTCAGGAGGAGAATTTGATCTCACTCATTCATCTATTCATCCATCCATCCAGCAAATATTTATTGAAAACTTTCTACCTGCCAGGCTCCTACCTGTCCGGCTCTATGCCAGGAAATGAGGATTCAGGACTGAGTCCATCTCTCCAGCCTTACTGGCAGCCTGCTCTAGTCTATGTTAACAAAACTCCAGCTATCCAGCGCCCTAAGGTAATAATGACAGGGACACCAGGCAGAGATTGTTGCATGCCAGGTACCATCCTGCGAGCTTCACACATACCTACTCACTTGGTCCTCACAACCACCGATGAGGTGGTGGTTCCACTAGAAACCCCTTTTACTGAGAAAACTGAGGCTCAGAGATCCGACACCTTACCAGCCAACAACTCATAAATGGCAAAGCCAGGATTAAACCCAGTAGGTCTGGTTCCCAAATAGGTCCTTTTAACCAGAAACTCTACTGTTGAAATTTGTCTTTATCCAGAGCAATGGAAGTGCGGTAGAAGATTTTGAGTAGGGGGTTCATATGAGCAGAAGGCTTTTCAAAAATCAAACTGACTGTTGTCTGGAAGATGAATTGGATTACGACAGGAGTGGGTGAACATGGGCCTGTGAGGAGGTCTTTGCAGGAGTCCTGGTGAAGGACGGTGGGGAAACAAACCACAGTGGAGGGAGTGGGGTAGGGAAGACTTGGGTCAGTTATAAAAGTCACGTTGTAAATGTCTATGGGCTTGGTTTAAATTTCTTATTTTTCGATGTCTGCTTTCAACTGTGCTCCTTTTCTGCCCCTTGGCATTCAGGCAAAGTCTTTAATTTATTTGAAAAACAGTCAAGTTTAAAATTCCAATCCTGAATCAGATTTAAACTTCATCAGCTTTTCTCAATCCTAACTAGGCTTTGGCTTTGGGGTGGAAATAATGTATGGTCTTATCTGTCAAACTCTTACTTCTTCAGTACTATTTTTGGAGTGGAGGTAGGGAGCTTGGTCTGGGGAGGGGCTGAGAACTTCCTCTCCCTCCGTCTTCCGAGTCTGTTCCATCCAATGTTACAGCTTGGAGAGGAGATACAGCCACTGTTAGAATGATGATGCCTTTGTGAGTACAGTACTTTACCCATAGAAAGCATTGAATAAATGTGGGTAGAATGACTGAATGAATACATGAATTTAAAAAATGAACTCATGATCTTACTGCTAATGTGGTAATGTCTGCTCTGGAATAAAAGCTCATAAAGGGTAGGAAACCGTGTGTGTGTGTGTGTGTGTGTGCACGCGTGCATGTGTGTGTGTATGTGTGTGTGTGTGTGTCTAGATAAGATAGACAGATATACTATTTTTGTGTATGTGCTTTGCCCCAGTATCCAGTACAATAGTGGACTCAGGGTGATTTTGCTAGTGATGATTCTGGCATTTAGCACTCCGTGGTCCAACCCATCTCTCCAATTTTTAATTTCCCTGCACAGTTTTTCAGCCCTAGTAAAACTCCTTGCTTTCTAGTATGCTTGATATCTTTTTCTGGATGTTGCCTGTATAGAGCACTACAGTAAGGCATCTTCCATGAATCTGTAGATAAGGAAACTAGTATTGTCTGCTAAGAATTAAACGTTAAGATCTGTACAGAGCAGAGATATGCAAAGTCACCTTCAGGAGACAGAATGGTTCCCTTGGTGGCACAACTTGACAATAACCTGATTGAATGTATTAACACACCTACAGGAAGCATATGTTAATCAGAAGTGATTCTGCTTAGCCATAACGCAGAAAGAAAAGAGTCACAGAGGCAGTGACCATACAAAGCAGAGGGTGTTTGGGCCAACAGACCTGCAATGTTATGGCCAGCCCTGTTATGGGGATGGAAGTGGGCATAATGGCCATTGGACTTCGGGTAGTTCAGCCTCACTGGCCACACCATCCTTGTTGGGAAGACGGACACATCAGTTCATCTTAGTGTGATGCCAGCACATATTACATCTATTTCTTTGGTTATCATTGCTCAGATAATGCTTCATGTGTGTACCACAGAGTAATAACTCAATAAAATATTCACTGTTGTTATTATTGTTTTGATTATGAGTTGGGGAGAAGATGTGCTAGTCAAATAAGCAGAACTACTCTTTCCAGGAACAACACAATCCCTGATGAAAAATAAACTGGCATTCCATGTTTGCATACGGTAAATGTTAACATTAGAGAGCCTCTGTAATATGATTCTTTTCTGGGTGAACTGAGAAAATCAGGTGTTCTGGCCTGCAAAATTGACAAACCCTGGATGCAGTGAATTCTTACAAAATGGATGATACTCCCTGAGCAGCCTCTTGGAGACAGCCAGGTTGGAGTGAAACCGGTCTACACCTTACCCTGGCCTGCCCCAGCTTCTTTCTCCAACCTAAAGTCTACCCTTCCTAGGAGGCTCAGTTTAGCCACTGTCGCTGGTGAAGCCAACAGTGTGTGCTCTCTCATCTAAGTTCCTTGGCACCTGGCCTTGGTACCCCATGGAGCATAGCACACACTATGGGCTCTATAGTTGGACTTGTTTAATTTTGGGCCAGGTACTTCATCTCTCTGTGTTTCTGTTTCTTTCTCTGTAAAACTGGTGTATTAACAGTGCTGACCCCACAGGGCTGTTGCAAAGCTTCATGACCAAATACTTATAAAGCCCTTGACACCATGTCTATCACATAGTAAGAGCTCAATGAAAGTTAGTCATTGCTATTAAATGCTGCTTATTTTTCTAAGCATGTGTCCTGTTTCTGCAACTCATTGTGAGTTTCTTGCAGTAGAGATGGTACCTGTGAGCTTCAGTGCCTCCATCTGTAAAATGGAAATAATGGCAATCATACTGTGGGTTTACTGGGATAATAAGTTAGAAAATAAGCATAAAGAACTTCATTGATACCTACTTATAGTAGATGTTCAAGAAATTCTTTTTGATGTTGTTATTATTATACCTATTTAGTAGGTTCTCTGCTTGACACAGGCTCTGAACGTGGTTGGCATTGGATGTATATGTGATTGACTGGTGATGACAGAGGTCCTATGCAACAAGAATAGTATAAGTAGCCACCCTCCTTGAGGCAGTTAGAGCTAATTCCCATAGGCTAATGAATCGATTCCCAGGAACTTTGAAATTGACTATGTGAAATGTGGAGCACGTTGTCCAGTGACATGGCCAAGTATTGGTACATCCCAGTGCCTTTGCATAGGCTGCTGTGTCCATCTGAGCTGCCCTTGGATACTCATCTTTTAAGGCCCAATCAAATGTTATTGTCCTCGCACTTTCTGACTTCCTGTCTCCATTGCACATCCCCTTACCTGCCATTCTTCCTTCCTCTCGCTTTTCATGTGTGTATTACATGGCATGAACCATACTTTATCAGTCATTCATTCATATATGTATATATAGTAGTCATTCATTCATGGATATATATACACACATATGTACACATATATGTATACATACATACACATATACTGTCATATGCCGCATAATGAAATTTTGGTGAACATCTGACCGCATATATGACAGTGGTCCTATAATATTGTAATGCCATATTTTTACTGTACCTTTTCTATGTTTATATACACACATACCATTATGTTATAGCTGCCCACAGTATTGAGTACTGTAACATGCTGTATAGGTTTGTCTCCTAGGAGTAAGAGGCTATACCATGCAGCCTTGGTGTGTAGTAGGCTGTACCATCTAGGATTGTGTAGGTACACTCTAGGATTTTCATGCAACAATGAAACTGCCTAACGACACATCTCTCAGAACGTATTCCCCTTGGTAAGTGATACATGACTGGACTATATAAGACAAATCTGCATGTATATACCTGTCCTAGTGGGCAGAGATTATGCGTTATTCATAATTTGGTCTTCAGCATCCAGCAGCTGCTCAATTGGCATTACACACAAAGATAAAATGGCTAAAATGGTTGGTGGTGCATTTGCCTTGAGTTCATTTTCCAGTGCTGGGACTGGGGTTGTTTCAACCCATCTGTACTCTAGCTCTGAGTCCCTGCTGTGACCGGTAGATCATCTGGGGATCAGCGTGTGACTCTGGAGCACAGAGAGATCACAATGCCACCCCTTCCTACAAAGCCAGACGCAGAGCAGACACAAGGCAGCAGATCCTATGATGCGTGTGTGTGGTGGGGAGTGTCCACTTAGCTGGAGGAGAGCAGGAACAGGGGTGGAAAGACTTGTGGTCCCTGGTAGTCTGTGCTTCCTTTTCACCGCAGACTGCCTCTAAGAGATGAAGCTTCCTACCCTTTTTTGGTCTGGAAATACTGGAGAAGATCTTTGTTTTTCTTTGGTCCTGGCTGGGTGGGGGTGAACAAGACCGTAATTTCCTAGCCCCTCTGCATTGCTGACATTGTGAGTGATCAGGGCGAGGTGGTGGTGTTAGCACTACAGGGAGAACCATGCATTCAGGATCTTAAGGGGGGGATTGTTACTGATAAATAAACACAGGCACTGTTCTAAAGCAGAATTTGTGTTTTTCTCTCAAGGGCCCCAGGAAATCAGCAAGCAACCCACGTAGTTGAGAACAGCCAGGCAACCCCTTCTGACCTCAGATTACTGCTAATGATAAAGAGCTTGGAGTCCAGCTCCATGCATGTGAGGGAGGGTGCTCGACCCCCTGAGGTTAGGGATGTGCTTCATCTTTTGGGATTTTCCACAATAGATTTATTTTTAGCAAGAAAAGATTTAAAATCCCACAACTCAGTGCAACTTACTTGCTTAAACCCTGTTGCTTTTCAGAAGAGAGCTGCAGGAAGAGGTTTGACAACAGTCCTCTCCAGCCATAGGAGGTCATTCCATTTTTGCAGAAGTCACTAAGAGCCCTCATCCTGGCAGGTGAGCTTCTGGGAACCTCTCTGAAATATGCCCTAAGAGTCCCTCAACCACTCATCAGCCCTTTTCCAAACTGAGATAATCTAGAGTCTTATTTCCCAAAGTGTGTTCTGTGGTCAACAATCCCAGAAGTTGTGCTCCTTGAGAAAATACGAAGAAATCAGGTCCTGGAAATACTACCCATTTAGTCTAGCCAAGATTGTCCCTCTCTTCTTCCTCAAACGTGGTAGGCACACTCCTGTCTGGAGTCTTCACACCTGCATCATCTTCTGGCTGGTATGTTCCTCTTTCAGATACCTGCATGGCAAGTGCCTTCCTTCGTCTTCAGTTCTTTGCTTTCTTTCAGTGTGAGATCAGCTGAGATGTGGCTTTTATAGGAGGAAACAGAAATGGAAAAGAGAAGCCTGGAATAAAGGAGGGGGTATGTGGCTAGACGAGTTGGGGGTGTCTAGAAGAAATGACTTATCCTTCATGAGATTCCCCTTCT